>CAUEHS010000434.1:0-76542 GCA_958510865.1 Myrrha octodecimguttata
CTTACCCTTACCCTTACCCTTACCCTTACCCTTACCCTTACCCTTACCCTTACCCTTACCCTTACCCTTACCCTTACCCTTACCCTTACCCTTACCCTTACCCTTGCTTTTACCCTTAGGCTTACCCTTACCTTTACCCTTACCCTTACCCTTACCCTTACCCTTACTCTTACCCTTACCCTTACCCTTACCCTTACCCTTGCTTTTACCCTTAAGCTTACCCTTACCCTTACCCTTACCCTTACCCTTGCTTTTACCCTTAAGCTTACCCTTACCCTTACCCTTACCCTTACCCTTACCCTTGCTTTACCCTTAGCTTACCCTTACCCTTACCCTTACCCTTACCCTTGCTTTTACCCTTAAGCTTACCCTCACCCTTACCCTTACCCTTACCCTTACCCTTACCCTAACCCTTACCCTTACCCTTACCCTTACCCTTACCCTTACCCTTACCCTTACCCTTGCTTTTACCCTTAGGCTTACCCTTACCCTTACCCTTACCCTTACCCTTGCTTTTACCCTTAAGCTTACCCTTACCCTTACCCTTACCCTTACCCTTACCCTTACCCTAACCCTTACCCTTACCCTTACCCTTAGCCTTACCCTTACCCTAACCCTTACCCTTACCCTTACCCTTACCCTTACCCTTACCCTTACCCTTACCCTTACCCTTGCTTTTACCCTTAAGCTTACCCTTACTCTTACCCTTACCCTTACCCTTACCCTTACCCTTTCCCTTGCTTTTACCCTTAAGCTTACCTTTACCCTTTCCCTTACCCTTACCCTTACCCTTACCCTTACCCTTACCCTTACCCTTCCCTTGCTTTTACCCTTAAGCTTACCCTTACCCTTACCCTTACCCTTACCCTTGCTTTTACCCTTAAGCTTACCCTTACCCTTACCCTTACCCTTACCCTTACCCTTACCCTTAAGCTTACCCTTACCCTTACCCTTACCCTTACCCTTACCCTTACCCTTACCCTTACCCTTACCCTTACCCTTGCTTTTACCCTTAAGCTTACCCTTACCCTTACCCTTACCCTTACCCTTACCCTTACCCTTGCTTTTACCCTTAGGCTTACCCTTACCTTTACCCTTACCCTTACCCTTACCCTTACCCTTACCCTTACCCTTACCCTTACCCTTACCCTTACCCTTGCTTTTACCCTTAAGCTTACCCTTACCCTTACCCTTACCCTTACCCTTGCTTTTACCCTTAAGCTTACCCTTACCCTTACCCTTACCCTTACCCTTACCCTTACCCTTACCCTTACCCTTACCCTTACCCTTACCCTTACCCTTACCCTTACCCTTGCTTTTACCCTTAAGCTTACCCTTACCCTTACCCTTACCCTTACCCTTACCCTTACCCTTACCCTTGCTTTTACCCTTAAGCTTACCCTTACCCTTACCCTTACCCTTACCCTTACCCTTGCTTTTACCCTTAGGCTTACCCTTACCTTTACCCTTACCCTTACCCTTACCCTTACCCTTACCCTTACCCTTACCCTTGTTTTACCCTTAAGCTTACCCTTACCCTTAACCTTACCCTTACCCATACCCTTGCTTTTACCCTTAAGCTTACCCTTACCCTTACCCTTACTCTTACCCTTACCCTTACTCTTACCCTTACCCTTGCTTTTACCCTTAGGCTTACCCTTACCCTCACCCTTACCCTTACCCTTGCTTTTACCCTTAAGCTAACCCTTACCCTTACCCTTACCCTTACCCTTACCCTTACCCTTACCCTTACCCTTACCCTTACCCTTACCCGTACCCTTACCCTCACCCTTACCCTTACCCTTACCCTTACCCTTACCCTTACCCTTACCCTTACCCTAACCCTTGCTTTTACCCTTAGGCTTACCCTTACCTTTACCCTTACCTTTACCCTTACCCTTACCCTTACCCTTACCCTTACCCTTACCCTTACCCTTACCCTTACCCTTACCCTTACCCTTACCCTTGCTTTTACCCTTAAGCTTACCCTTACCCTTACCCTTACCCTTACCCTTACCCTTACCCTTAGCCTTGCTTTTACCCTTAAGCTTACCCTTACCCTTACCCTTACCCTTACCCTTACCCTTACCCTTACCCTTACCCTTACCCTTGCTTTTACCCTTAAGCTTACCCTTACCCTTACCCTTACCCTTACCCTTACCCTTGCTTTTACCCTTAGGCTTACCCTTACCCTTACCCTTACCCTTACCCTTGCTTTTACCCTTAAGCTTACCCTTACCCTTACCCTTACCCTTACCCTTACCCTTACCCTTACCCTTACCCTTACCCTTACCCTTACCCTTACCCTTACCCTTACCCTTACCCTTACCCTTACCCTTACCCTTACCCTTACCCTTACCCTAACCCTTGCTTTTACCCTTAGGCTTACCCTTAACTTTACCCTTACCCTTACCCTTACCCTTACCCTTACCCTTACCCTTACCCTTACCCTTGCTTTTACCCTTAAGCTTACCCTTACCCTTACCCTAACCCTTACCCTTACCCTTACCCTTGCTTTTACCCTTAAGCTTACCCTTACCCTTACCCTTACCCTTACCCTTACCCTTACCCTTACCCTTACCCTTACCCTTACCCTTGCTTTTACCCTTAGGCTTACCCTTACCCTTACCCTTACCCTTACCCTTGCTTTTACCCTTAAGCTTACCCTTACCCTTACCCTTACTCTTACCCTTACCCTCACCCTTACCCTTACCCTTACCCTTACCCTTACCCTTACCCTTACCCTTACCCTTACCCTTACCCTTACCCTTACCCTTACCCTTACCCTTACCCTTACCCTTACCCTTACCCTTACCCTTGCTTTTACCCTTAGGCTTACCCTTACCTTTACCCTTACCCTTACCCTTACCCTTACCCTTACCCTTACCCTTACCCTTACCCTTGCATTTACCCTTAAGCTTACCCTTACCCTTACCCTTACCCTTACCCTTACCCTTACCCTTACCCTTACCCTTACCCTTGCTTTTACCCTCAAGCTTACCCTTACCCTACCCTTACCCTTACCCTTACCCTTACCCTTACCCTTACCCTTGCTTTTACCCTTAAGCTTACCCATACCCTTACCCTTTCCCTTACCCTTAAGCTCACCCTTACCCTTACCCTTACCCTTACCCTTACCCTTAACCTTACCCTTACCCTTACCCTTACCCTTACCCTTACCCTTGCTTTTACCCTTAAGCTTACCCTTACCCTTACCCTTACCCTTAAGCTTACCCTTACCCTTACCCTTACCCTTACCCTTACCCTTACCCTTACCCTTACCCTTACCCTTGCTTTTACCCTTAAGCTTACCCTTACCCTTACCCTTACCCTTACCCTTACCCTTACCCTTACCCTTGCTTTTACCCTTAAGCTTACCCTTACCCTTACCCTTACCCTTACCCTTACCCTTGCTTTTACCCTTAGGCTTACCCTTACCTTTACCCTAACCCTTACCCTTACCCTTACCCTTACCCTTACCCTTACCCTTACCCTTGCTTTTACCCTTAAGCTTACCCTTACCCTTAACCTTACCCTTACCCATACCCTTGCTTTTACCCTTAAGCTTACCCTTACCCTTACCCTTACTCTTACCCTTACCCTTGCTTTTACCCTTAGGCTTACCCTTACCCTCACCCTTACCCTTACCCTTGCTTTTACCCTTAAGCTTACCCTTACCCTTACCCTTACCCTTACCCTTACCCTTACCCTTACCCTTACCCTTACCCTTACCCTTACCCGTACCCTTACCCTTACCCTTACCCTTACCCTTACCCTTACCCTTACCCTTACCCTTACCCTTACCCTAACCCTTGCTTTTACCCTTAGGCTTACCCTTACCTTTACCCTTACCTTTACCCTTACCCTTACCCTTACCCTTACCCTTACCCTTACCCTTACCCTTACCCTTACCCTTACCCTTACCCTTGCTTTTACCCTTAAGCTTACCCTTACCCTTACCCTTACCCTTACCCTTACCCTTACCCTTAGCCTTGCTTTTACCCTTAAGCTTACCCTTACCCTTACCCTTACCCTTACCCTTACCCTTACCCTTACCCTTACCCTTACCCTTGCTTTTACCCTTAAGCTTACCCTTACCCTTACCCTTACCCTTACCCTTACCCTTGCTTTTAACCTTAGGCTTACCCTTACCCTTACCCTTACCCTTACCCTTGCTTTTACCCTTAAGCTTACCCTTACCCTTACCCTTACCCTTACCCTTACCCTTACCCTTACCCTTACCCTTACCCTTACCCTTACCCTTACCCTTACCCTTACCCTTACCCTTACCCTTACCCTTACCCTTACCCTTACCCTTACCCTTACCCTAACCCTTGCTTTTACCCTTAGGCTTACCCTTAACTTTACCCTTACCCTTACCCTTACCCTTACCCTTACCCTTACCCTTACCCTTACCCTTGCTTTTACCCTTAAGCTTACCCTTACCCTTACCCTAACCCTTACCCTTACCCTTACCCTTGCTTTTACCCTTAAGCTTACCCTTACCCTTACCCTTACCCTTACCCTTACCCTTACCCTTACCCTTACCCTTACCCTTACCCTTGCTTTTACCCTTAGGCTTACCCTTACCCTTACCCTTACCCTTACCCTTGCTTTTACCCTTAAGCTTACCCTTACCCTTACCCTTACTCTTACCCTTACCCTCACCCTTACCCTTACCCTTACCCTTACCCTTACCCTTACCCTTACCCTTACCCTTACCCTTACCCTTACCCTTACCCTTACCCTTACCCTTACCCTTACCCTTACCCTTGCTTTTACCCTTAGGCTTACCCTTACCTTTACCCTTACCCTTACCCTTACCCTTACCCTTACCCTTACCCTTACCCTTACCCTTGCATTTACCCTTAAGCTTACCCTTACCCTTACCCTTACCCTTACCCTTACCCTTACCCTTACCCTTGCTTTTACCCTCAAGCTTACCCTTACCCTACCCTTACCCTTACCCTTACCCTTACCCTTACCCTTACCCTTGCTTTTACCCTTAAGCTTACCCTTACCCTTACCCTTTCCCTTACCCTTAAGCTCACCCTTACCCTTACCCTTACCCTTACCCTTACCCTTAACCTTACCCTTACCCTTACCCTTACCCTTACCCTTACCCTTGCTTTTACCCTTAAGCTTACCCTTACCCTTACCCTTACCCTTAAGCTTACCCTTACCCTTACCCTTACCCTTACCCTTACCCTTACCCTTACCCTTACCCTTACCCTTACCCTTACCCTTACCCTTACCCTTACCCTTACCCTTACCCTTACCCTTACCCTTACCCTTACCCTTACCCTTGCTTCTACCCTTAAGCTCACCCTTACCCTTACCCTTACCCTTACCCTTACCCTTACCCTTACCCTTACCCTTACCCTTACCCTTACCCTTGCTTTTACCCTTAGGCTTACCCTTACCTTCACCCTTACCCTTACCCTTACCCTTACCCTTACCCTTGCTTTTACCCTTAAGCTTACCCTTACCCTTACCCTTACCCTTACCCTTACCCTTAGCCTTACCCTTAACCTTACCCTTACCCTTACCCTTACCCTTACCCTTGCTTTTACCCTTAAGCTTACCCTTACCCTTACCCTTACCCTTACCCTTACCCTTACCCTTACCCTTACCCTTACCCTTACCCTTACCCTTACCCTTACCCTTACCCTTACCCTTACCCTTACCCTTACCCTTACCCTTACCCTTGCTTTTACCCTTAAGCTTACCCTTACCCTTACCCTTAACCTTACCCTTACCCTTACCCTTACCCTTACCCTTACCCTTACCCCTACCCTTGCTTTTACCCTTAAGCTTAACCTTACCCTTACCCTTACCCTTACCCTTACCCTTACCCTTACCCTTGCTTTTCCCCTTAAGCTTACCCTTACCCTTACCCTTACCCTTACCCTTACCCTTACCCTTACCCTTACCCTTACCCTTACCCTTACCCTTACCCTTACCCTTACCCTTGCTTTTACCCTTAAGCTTACCCTTACCCTTACCCTTACCCTCACCCTTTCCCTTGCTTTTACCCTTAGGCTTACCCTTACCCTTACCCTTACCCTTACCCTTACCCTTACCCTTACCCTTACCCTTACCCTTACCCTTACCTTTGCCCTTACCCTTGCTTTTACCCTTAAGCTTACCCTTACCCTTACCCTTACCCTTACCCTCACCCTTACCCTTGCTTTTACCCTTAAGCTTACCCTTACCCTTACCCTTACCCTTACCCTAACCCTTACCCTTACCCTTACCCTTACCCTAACCCTTGCTTTTACCCTTAAGCTTACCCTTACCCTTACCCTTACCCTTACCCTTAAGCTTACCCTTACCCTTACCCTTACCCTTACCCTTACCCTTACCCTTACCCTTACCCTTACCCTTACCCTTACCCTTACCCTTACCCTTACCCTTGCTTTTACCCTTAAGCTTACCCTTACCCTTACCCTTACCCTTACCCTTACCCCTACCCTTGCTTTTACCCTTAAGCTTACCCTTACCCTTACCCTTACCCTTAAGCTTACCCTTACCCTTACCCTTACCCTTACCCTTACCCTTACCCTTACCCTTACCCTTACACTTACCCTTACCCTTGCTTTCACCCTTAAGCTTACCCTTACCCTTACCCTTACCCTTACCCTTACCCTTAACCTTACCCTTACCCTTACCCTTACCCTTGCTTTTACCCTTAGGCTTACCCTTACCTTTACTCTTATCCTTACCCTTACCCTTACCCTTACCCTTACCCTTACCCTCACCCTTGCTTTTACCCTTAAGCTTACCCTTACCCTTTCCCTTACCCTTACCCTTACCCTTACCCTTACCCTTACCCTTACCCTTACCCTTACCCTTACCCTTACCCTTACCCTTACCCTTACCCTTGCTTTTACCCTTAAGCTTACCCTTACCCTTACCCTTACCCTTACCCTTACCCTTACCCTTACCCCTACCCTTGCTTTTACCCTTAAGCTTAACCTTACCCTTACCCTTACCCATACCCTTACCCTTAACCTTACCCTTGCTTTTACCCTTAAGCTTACCCTTACCCTTACCCTTACCCTTACCCTTACCCTTACCCTTACCCTTACCCTTGCTTTTACCCTTAAGCTTACCCTTACCCTTACCCTTACCCTTACCCTTGCTTTTACCCTTAGGCTTACCCTTACCCTTACCCTTACCCTTACCCTTGCTTTTACCCTTAAGCTTACCCTTACACTTACCCTTACCCTTACCCTTACCCTTACCCTTACCCTTACCCTTACCCTTACCCTTACCCTTACCCTTGTCCTTGCTTTTACCCTTAAGCTTACCCTTACCCTTACCCTTACCCTTACCCTTACCCTCACCCTTACCCTTGCTTTTACCCTTAAGCTTACCCTTACCCTTACCCTTACCTTTACCCTTACCCTTACCCTTACCCTTACCCTTACCCTAACCCTTGCTTTTACCCTTAAGCTTACCCTTACCCTTACCCTTACCCTCACCCTTAAGCTTACCCTTACCCTTACCCTTACCCTTACCCTTACCCTTACCCTTACCCTTACCCTTACCCTTACCCTTGCTTTTACCCTTAAGCTTACCCTTGGCCTTACCCTTACCCTTAAGCTTACCCTTACCCTTACCCTTACCCTTACCCTTACCCTTACCCTTACCCTTACCCTTGCTTTTACCCTTAAGCTTACCCTTACCCTTACCCTTACCCTTACGCTTACCCTTAACCTTACCCTTACCCTTACCCTTACCTTGCTTTTACCCTTAGGCTTACCCATACCCTTACCCTTACCCTTACCCTTACCCTTAACCTTACCCTTACCCTTACCCTTACCCTTACCCTTACCCTTGCTTTTACCCTTAAGCTTACCCTTACCCTTACCCTTACCCTTACCCTTACCCTTGCTTTTACCCTTAAGCTTACCCTTACCCTTACCCTTACCCTTACCCTTACCCTTACCCTTACCCTTACCCTTACCCTTACCCTTACCCTTACCCTTACCCTTGCTTTTACCCTTAAGCTTACCCTTACCCTTACCCTTACCCTTACCCTTACCCCTACCCTTGCTTTTACCCTTAAGCTTACCCTTACCCTTACCCTTACCCTTAAGCTTACCCTTACCCTTACCCTTACCCTTACCCTTACCCTTACCCTTACCCTTACCCTTACACTTACCCTTACCCTTGCTTTCACCCTTAAGCTTACCCTTACCCTTACCCTTACCCTTACCCTTACCCTTAACCTTACCCTTACCCTTACCCTTACCCTTGCTTTTACCCTTAGGCTTACCCTTACCTTTACTCTTATCCTTACCCTTACCCTTACCCTTACCCTTACCCTAACCCTTACCCTCACCCTTGCTTTTACCCTTAAGCTTACCCTTACCCTTTCCCTTACCCTTACCCTTACCCTTACCCTTACCCTTACCCTTACCCTTACCCTTACCCTTACCCTTACCCTTACCCTTACCCTTACCCTTGCTTTTACCCTTAAGCTTACCCTTACCCTTACCCTTACCCTTACCCTTACCCTTACCCTTACCCCTACCCTTGCTTTTACCCTTAAGCTTAACCTTACCCTTACCCTTACCCATACCCTTACCCTTAACCTTACCCTTGCTTTTACCCTTAAGCTTACCCTTACCCTTACCCTTACCCTTACCCTTACCCTTACCCTTACCCTTACCCTTGCTTTTACCCTTAAGCTTACCCTTACCCTTACCCTTACCCTTACCCTTGCTTTTACCCTTAGGCTTACCCTTACCCTTACCCTTACCCTTACCCTTGCTTTTACCCTTAAGCTTACCCTTACACTTACCCTTACCCTTACCCTTACCCTTACCCTTACCCTTACCCTTACCCTTACCCTTACCCTTACCCTTGTCCTTGCTTTTACCCTTAAGCTTACCCTTACCCTTACCCTTACCCTTACCCTTACCCTCACCCTTACCCTTGCTTTTACCCTTAAGCTTACCCTTACCCTTACCCTTACCTTTACCCTTACCCTTACCCTTACCCTTACCCTTACCCTAACCCTTGCTTTTACCCTTAAGCTTACCCTTACCCTTACCCTTACCCTCACCCTTAAGCTTACCCTTACCCTTACCCTTACCCTTACCCTTACCCTTACCCTTACCCTTACCCTTACCCTTGCTTTTACCCTTAAGCTTACCCTTGGCCTTACCCTTACCCTTAAGCTTACCCTTACCCTTACCCTTACCCTTACCCTTACCCTTACCCTTACCCTTACCCTTACCCTTGCTTTTACCCTTAAGCTTACCCTTACCCTTACCCTTACCCTTACGCTTACCCTTAACCTTACCCTTACCCTTACCCTTACCTTGCTTTTACCCTTAGGCTTACCCATACCCTTACCCTTACCCTTACCCTTACCCTTAACCTTACCCTTACCCTTACCCTTACCCTTACCCTTACCCTTACCCTTGCTTTTACCCTTAAGCTTACCCTTACCCTTACCCTTACCCTTACCCTTACCCTTGCTTTTACCCTTAAGCTTACCCTTACCCTTACCCTTACCCTTACCCTTACCCTTACCCTTACCCTTACCCTAACCCTTGCTTTTACCCTTAAGCTTACCCTTACCCTTACCCTTACCCTTACCCTTAAGCTTACCCTTACCCTTATCCTTACCCTTACCCTTACCCTTACCCTTACCCTTGCTTTTACCCTTAAGCTTACCCTTACCCTTACCCTTACCCTTACCCTTACCCTTACCCTTACCCTTACCCTTGCTTTTACCCTTAAGCTTACCCTTACCCTTACCCTTACCCTTAAGCTTACCCTTACCCTTACCCTTACCCTTACCCTTACCCTTACCCCTACCCTTACCCTTGCTTTTACCCTTAAGCTTACCCTTACTCTTACCCTTACCCTTACCCTTACCCTTACCCTTACCCTTACCCTTACCCTTACCCTTACCCTTACCCATACCCTTGCTTTTACCCTTAGGCTTACCCTTACCTTTACCCTCACCCTTACCCTTACCCTTACCCTTACCCTTACCCTTACCCTTACCCTTGCTTTTACCCTTAAGCTTACCCTTACCCTTACCCTTACCCTTACCCTTACCCTTACCTTTACCCTTACCCTTACCCTTACCCTTACCCTTACCCTTGCTTTTGCCCTTAAGCTTACCCTTACCCTTACCCTTACCCTTACCCTTACCCTTATCCTTACCCTTACCCTTACCCTTACCCTTACCCTTACCCTTACCCTTACCCTTACTCTTACCCTTGCTTTTACCCTTAAGCTTACCCTTACCCTTACCCTTACCCTTACCCTTACCCTTACCCTTACCCTTACCCTTACCCTTACCCTTACCCTTACCCTTACCCTTACCCTTGCTTTTACCCTTAAGCTTACCCTTACCCTTACCCTTACCCTTACCCTTACCCTTACCCTTACCCTTACCCTTACCCTTACCCTTACCCTTACCCTTGCTTTTACCCTTGAGCTTACCCTTACCCTTACCCTTACCCTTACCCTTACCCTTACCCTTACCCTTACCCTTACCCTTACCCTTACCCTTACCCTTACCCTTGCTTATACCCTTAGGCTTACCCTTACCTTTACCCTCACCCTTACCCTTACCCTTACCCTTACCCTTACCCTTACCCTTACCCTTGCTTTTACCCTTAAGCTTACCCTTACCCTTACCCTTACCCTTACCCTTACCCTTTCCCTTACCTTTACCCTTACCCTTTCCCTTGCTTTTACCCTTAAGCTTACCCTTACCCTTACCCTTACCCTTACCTTTACCCTTACCCTTACCCTTACCCTTACCCTTACCCTTACCCATGCTTTTACCCTTAAGCTTACCCTTACCCTTACCCTTACCCTTACCCTTAACCTTACCCTTACCCTTACCCTTACCCTTACCCTTACCCTTACCCTTACCCTTACCCTTACCCTTACCCTTACCCTTACCCTTACCCTTACCCTTACCCTTGCTTTTGCCCTTAAGCTTACCCTTACCCTTACCCTTACCCTTACCCTTACCCTTACCCTTACCCTTGCTTTTACCCTTAAGCTTACCCTTACCCTTACCCTTACCCTTACCCTTACCCTTGCTTTTACCCTTAAGCTTACCCTTACCCTTACCCTTTTCCTTACCCTTAAGCTTAACCTTACCCTTACCCTTACCCTTACCCTTACCCTAACCCTTACCCTTACCCTTGCTTTTACCCTTAAGCTTACCCTTACCCTTACCCTTACCCTTACCCTTACCCTTACACCTACCCTTACCCTTACCCTTACCCTTACCCTTACCCTTGCATTTACCCTTAGGCTTACCCTTACCTTTACCCTTACCCTTACCCTTACCCTTACCCTTACCCTTACCCTTACCCTTACCCTTACCCTTACCCTTACCCTTACCCTTGCTTTTACCCTTAAGCTTACCCTTACCCTTACCCTTACCCTTACCCTAACCCTTACCCTTGCTTTTACCCTAAAGCTTACCCTTACCCTTACCCTTACCCTTACCCTTACCCTTACCCTTACCCTTACCCTTACCCTTACCCTTACCCTTACCCTTGCTTTTACCCTTAAGCTTACCCTTACCCTTACCCTTACCCTTACCCTTACCCTTACCCTTGCTTTTACCCTAAAGCTTACCCTTACCCTTACCCTTACCCTTACCCTTACCCTTACCCTTACCCTTACCCTTACCCTTACCCTTACCCTTACCCTTGCTTTTACCCTAAAGCTTACCCTTACCCTTACCCTTACCCTTACCCTTACCCTTACCCTTACCCTTACCCTTGCTTTTACCCTTAGGCTTACCCTTACCTTTACCCTTACCCTTAACCTTACCCTTACCCTTACCCTTACCCTTGCTTTTACCCTTAAGCTTACCCTTACCCTTACCCTTACCCTTACCCTTACCCTTACCCTTGCTTTTACCCTTAAGCTTACCCTAACCCTTACCTTTACCCTTACCCTTACCCTTGCTTTTACCCTTAGGCTTACCCTTACCCTTACCCTTACCCTTATCCTTGCTTTTACCCTTAAGCTTACCCTTACCCTTACCCTTACCCTTACCCTTACCCTTACCCTTACCCTTACCCTTACCCTTACCCTTACCCTTACCCTTACCCTTACCCTTACCCTTACCCTTACCCTTACCCTTGCTTTTACCCTTAGGCTTACCCTTACCTTTACCCTTACCCTTACCCTTACCCTTACCCTTACCCTTACCCTTACCCTTACCTTTACCCTTGCTTTTACCCTTAAGCTTACCCTTACCCTTACCCTTACCCTTACCCTTACCCTTACCCTTACCCTTACCCTTGCTTTTACCCTTAAGCTTACCCTTACCCTTACCCTTACCCTTACCCTTACCCTTACCCTTACCCTTACCCTTACCCTTACCCTTACCCTTACCCTCACCCTTACCCTCACCCTTGCTTTTACCCTTAAGCTTACCCTTACCCTTACCCTTACCCTTACCCTTACCCTTTCCCTTACCCTTACCCTTGCTTTTACCCTTAGGCTTACCCTTACCCTTACCCTTACCCTTACCCTTGCTTTTACCCTTAAGCTTACCCGTACCCTTACCCTTACCCTTACCCTTACCCTTACCCTTACCCTTACCCTTACCCTTACCCTTACTCTTACCCTTACCCTTGCTTTTACCCTTCGGCTTACCCTTACATTTACCCTTACCCTTACCCTTACCCTTACCCTTGCTTTTACCCTTAGGCTTACCCTTACCCTTACCCTTACCC
This sequence comes from Myrrha octodecimguttata, assembly GCA_958510865.1. NCBI lineage: Eukaryota > Metazoa > Arthropoda > Insecta > Coleoptera > Coccinellidae > Myrrha > Myrrha octodecimguttata. The sequence goes on from CAUEHS010000434.1 coordinate 12,744, forward strand.
TTACCCTTGCTTTTACCCTTAAGCTTACCCGTACCCTTACCCTTACCCTTACCCTTACCCTTACCCTTACCCTTACCCTTACCCTCACCCTTACCCTCACCCTTGCTTTTACCCTTAAGCTTACCCTTACCCTTACCCTTACCCTTACCCTTACCCTTACCCTTACCCTTGCTTTTACCCTTAGGCTTACCCTTACCCTTACCCTTACCCTTACCCTTGCTTTTACCCTTAAGCTTACCCTTACACTTACCCTTACCTTTACCCTTACCCTTACCCTTACCCTTACCCTTACCCTTACCCTCACCCTTACCCTCACCCTTGCTTTTACCCTTAAGCTTACCCTTACCCGTACCCTTACCCTTACCCTTACCCTTACCCTTACCCTTACCCTTACCCTTACCCTTACCCTTACCCTTGCTTTTACCCTTAAGCTTACCCTTACCCTTACCCTTACCCTTACCCTTACCCTTACCCTTACCCTTACCCTTACCCTTGCTTTTACCCTTAGGCTTACCCTTACCCTTACCCTTACCCTTACCCTTGCTTTTACCCTTAAGCTTACCCGTACCCTTACCCTTACCCTTACCCTTACCCTTACCCTTACCCTTATCCTTACCCTTACCCTTACCCCTACCCTTACCCTTGCTTTTACCCTTAGGCTTACCCTTACCTTTACCCTTACCCTTACCCTTACCCTTACCCTTACCCTTACCCTTACCCTTACCCTTACCCTTGCTTTTACCCTTAAGCTTACCCTTACCCTTACCCTTTCCCTTACCCTTACCCTTACCCTTACCCTTACCCTTACCCTTACACTTACTTTTACCCTTAAGCTTACCCTTACCCTTACCCTTACCCTTCCTTACCCTTACCCATACCCTTACCCTTACCCTTACCCTTGCTTTTACCCTTAAGCTTACCCTTACCCTTACCCTTACCCTTACCCTTAAGCTTACCCTTACCCTTACCCTTACCCTTACCCTTACACTTACCCTTACCCTTACCCTTGCTTTTACCCTTAAGCTTACCCTTACCCTTACCCTTACCCTTACCCTTACCCTTGCTTTTACCCTTAAGCTTACCCTTACCCTTACCCTTACCCTTACCCTTAAGCTTACCCTTACCCTTACCCTTACCCTAACCCTTACCCTTACCCTTACCCTTACCCTTACCCTTACCCTTACCCTTACCCTTACCCTTGCTTTTACCCTTAAGCTTACCCTTACCCTTACCCTTACCCTTACCCTTAAGCTTACCCTTACCCTTACCCTTACCCTTACCCTTACCCTTACCCTTACCCTTGCTTTTACCCTTAAGCTTACCCTTACCCTTACCCTTACCCTTACCCTTAAGCTTACCATTACCCTTACCCTTACCCTTACCCTTACCCTTACCCTTACCCTTACCCTTGCTTTTACCCTTAAGCTTACCCTTACCCTTACCCTTACCCTTACCCTTAAGCTTACCCTTACCCTTACCCTTACCCTTACCCTTACCCTTACCCTTACCCTTACCCTTACCCTTACCCTTACCCTTACCCTTACCCTTACCCTTGCTTTTACCCTTAAGCTTACCCTTACCCTTACCCTTATACTTACCCTTACCCTTGCTTTTACCCTTGAGCTTACCCTTACCCTTACCCTTACCCTTACCCTTAAGCTTACCCTTACCCTTACCCTTACCCTTACCCTTACCCTTACCCTTACCCTTACCCTTACCCTTGCTTTTACCCTTAAGCTTACCCTTACCCTTACCCTTACCCTTACCCTTACCCTTACCCTTACCCTTACCCTTACCCTTACCCTTACCCTTGCTTTTACCCTTAGGCTTACCCTTACCTTTACCCTTACCCTTACCCTTACCCTTACCCTTACCCTTACCCTTACCCTTACCCTTACCCTTACCCTTACCCTTGCTTTTACCCTTAAGCTTACCCTTACCCTTACCCTTTCCCTTACCCTTACCCTTACCCTTGCTTTTACCTTTAAGCTTACCCTTACCCTTACCCTTACCCTCACCCTTACCCTTGCTTTTACCCTTAGGCTTACCCTTACCCTTACCCTTACCCTTACCCTTGCTTTTACCCTTAAGCTTACCCTTACCCTTACCCTTACCCTTACCCTTACCCTTACCCTTACCCTTACCCTTACCCTTACCCTTACCCTTACCCTCACCCTTACCCTTACCCTTACCCTTACCCTTACCTTTACCCTTACCCTTACCCTTACCCTTACCCTTACCCTTACCCTTACCCTTACCCTTACCCTTACCCTTGCTTTTACCCTTAAGCTTACCCTTACCCTTACCCTTACCCTTACCCTTACCCTTACCCTTACCCTCACCCTTGCTTTTACCCTTAAGCTTACCCTTACCCTTACCCTTACCCTTACCCTTACCCTTACCCTTACCCTTGCTTTTATCCTTAAGCTTACCCTTACCCTCACCCTTGCTTTTACCCTTAGGCTTACCCTTACCCTTACCCTTACCCTTACCCTTGCTTTTACCCTTAAGCTTACCCTTACCCTTACCCTTACCCTTACTCTTACCCTTACCCTTACCCTTACCCTTACCCTTACCCTTGCTTTTACCCTTAGACTTACCCTTACCTTTACCCTTACCCTTACCCTTACCCTTACCCTTACCCTTACCCTTACCCTTACCCTTACCCTTACCCTTGCTTTTACCCTTAAGCTTACCCTTACCCTTACCCTTACCCTTACCCTTACCCTTACCCTTACCCTTACCCTTACCCTTACCCTTACCCTTACCTTTACCCTTGCTTTTACCCTTAAGCTTACCCTTACCCTTACCCTTACCCATACCCTTACCCTTACCCTTACCCTTACCCTTACCCTTACCCTTACCCTTACCCTTGCTTTTACCCTTAAGCTTACCCTTACCCTTACCCTTACCCTTACCCTTAAGCTTACCTTACCCTTACCCTTACCCTTACCCTTACCCTTACCCTTACCCTTACCCTTACCCTTACCCTTGCTTTTACCCTTAAGCTTACCCTTACCCTTACCCTTACCCTTAGCCTTACCCTTACCCTTGCTTTTACCCTTAGGCTTACCCTTACCTTTACCCTTACCCTTACCCTTACCCTTACCCTTACCCTTACCCTTACCCTTACCCTTACCCTTACCCTTGCTTTTACCCTTAAGCTTACCCTTACCCTTACCCTTACCCTTACCCTTACCCTCACCCTTGCTTTTACCCTTAAGCTTACCCTTACCCTTACCCTTACCCTTACCCTTACCCTTACCCTTACCCTTACCCTTACCCTTACCCTTACCCTTACCCTTACCCTTACCCTTACCCTTACCCTTACCCTTACCCTTACCCTTACCCTTACCCTTACCCTTACCCTTGCTTTTACCCTTAAGCTTACCCTTACCCTTACCCTTACCCTTACCCTTACCCTTACCCTTACCCTTACCCTTACCCTTACCCTTACCCTTACCCTTACCCTTACCCTTACCCTTGCTTTTACCCTTAGGCTTACCCTTACCTTTACCCTTACCCTTACCCTTACCCTTACCCTTACCCTTACCCTTGCTTTTACCCTTAAGCTTACCCTTACCCTTACCCTTACCCTTACCCTTACCCTTACCCTTACCCTTGCTTTTACCCTTAAGCTTACCCTTACCCTTACCCTTACCCTTACCCTTACCCTTGCTTTTACCCTTAGGCTTACCCTTACCCTTACCCTTACCCTTACCCTTAAGCTTACCCTTACCCTTACCCTTACCCTTAACCTTACCCTTACCCTTACCCTTACCCTTACCCTTACCCTTACCCTTGCTTTTACCCTTAAGCTTACCCTTACCCTTACCCTTACACTTACCCTTACCCTTACCCTTACCCTTACCCTTACCCTTACCCTAACCCTTACCCTTACCCTTGCTTTTACCCTTAGGCTTACCCTTACCTTTACCCTTACCCTTACCCTTACCCTTAAGCTTACCCTTACCCTTACCCTTACCCTTACTCTTACCCTTACCCTTACCCTTACCCTTACCCTTACCCTTACCCTTGCTTTTACCCTTAAGCTTACCCTTACCCTTACCCTTACACTTACCCTTACCCTTACCCTTACCCTTACCCTTACCCTTACCCTTACCCTTACCCTAACCCTTACCCTTACCCTTGCTTTTACCCTTAGGCTTACCCTTACCTTTACCCTTACCCTTACCCTTACCCTTACCCTTACCCTTACCCTTACCCTTACCCTTGCTTTTACCCTTAAGCTTACCCTTACCCTTACCCTTACCCTTACCCTTACCCTTACCCTTACCCTTACCCTTGCTTTTACCCTTAAGCTTACCCTTACCCTTACCCTTACCCTTATCCTCGCCCTTACCCTTACCCTTACCCTTGCTTTTACCCTTGAGCTTACCCTTACCCTTACCCTTACCCTTACCCTTACCCTTACCCTTACCCTTACCCTTACCCTTACCCTTACCCTTACCCTTACCCTTACCCTTACCCTTGCTTTTACCCTTAAGCTTACCCTTACCCTTACCCTTACCCTTACCCTTACCCTTACCCTTACCCTTACCCTTACCCTTACCCTTACCCTTACCCTTACCCTTACCCTTACCCTTACCCTTGCTTTTACCCTTAGGCTTACCCTTACCTTTACCCTTACCCTTACCCTTACCCTTACCCTTACCCTTACCCTTGCTTTAACCCTTAAGCTTACCCTAACCCTCACCCTTACCCTTACCCTTACCCTTGCTTTTACCCTTAAGCTTACCCTTACCCTTACCCTTACCCTTACCCTTACCCTTACCCTTGTTTTACCCTTAGGCTTACCCTTACCCTTACCCTTACCCTTACCCTTGCTTTTACCCTTAAGCTTACCCTTACCCTTACCCTTACCCTTACCCTTACCCTTACCCTTACCCTTACCCTTACCCTTACCCTTACCCTTACCCTTACCCTTACCCTTACCCTTACCTTTACCCTTACCCTTGCTTTTACCCTTAGGCTTACCCTAACCTTTACCCTTACCCTTACCCTTACCCTTACCCTTACCCTTACCCTTACCCTTACCCTTACCCTTACCCTTACCCTTACCCTTACCCTTGCTTTTACCCTTAAGCTTACCCTTACCCTTACCCTTACCCTTACCCTTACCCTTACCCTTACCCTTGCTTTTACCCTTAAGCTTACCCTTACCCTTACCCTTACCCTCACCCTTACCCTTACCCTTACCCTTGCTTATACCCTTAAGCTTACCCTTACCCTTACCCTTACCCTTACCCTTACCCTTACCCTTGCTTTTACCCTTAGGCTTACCCTTACCTTTACCCTTACCCTTACCCTTACCCTTACCATTGCTTTTACCCTCAAGCTTACCCTTACCCTTACCCTTACCATTACCCTTACCCTAACCCTTACCCTTGCTTTTACATTTAAGCTTACCCTTACCCTTACCCTTACCCTTACCCTTACCCTTACCCTTACCCTTACCCTTACCCTTACCCTTACCCTTGCTTTTACCCTTAAGCTTACCCTTACCCTTACCCTTACCCTTACCCTTACCCTTACCCTTACCCTTACCCTTACCCTTACCCTTGCTTTTACCCTTAAGCTTACATTTACCCTTACCCTTACCCTTACCCTTACCCTTACCCTTACCCTTACCCTTACCCTTACCCTTACCCTTACCCTTACCCTTGCTCTTACCCTAAGGCTTACCCTTACCTTTACCCTTACCCTTACCCTTACCCTTGCTTTTACCCTTAAGCTTACACTTACCCTTACCCTTACCCTTACCCTTACCCTTACCCTTGCTTTTACCCTTAAGCTTACCCTTACCCTTACCCTTACCCTTACCCTTACCCTTACCCTTACCCTTGCTTTTACCCTTAAGCTTACCCTTACCCTTACCCTTACCCTAACCCTTACCCTTACCCTTACCCTTACCCTTACCCTTGCTTTTACCCTTACCCTTACCCTTGCTTTTACCCTTAGGCTTACCCTTACCCTTACCCTTACCCTTACCCTTACCCTTACCCTTACCCTTGCTTTTACCCATAAGCTTACCCTTACCCTTACCCTTACCCTAACCCTAACCCTTACCCTTACCCTTACCCTTACCCTTACCCTTACCCTTACCCTTACCCTTGCTTTTACCCTTAAGCTTACCCTTACCCTTACCCTTACCCTTACCCTTACCCTTACCCTTACCCTTACCCTTACCCTTGCTTTTACCCTTAAGCTTACCCTTACCCTTACCCTTACCCTTACCCTTACCCTCACCCTTACCCTTACCCTTACCCTTACCCTTACCCTTACCCTTACCCTTGCTTTTACCCTTAAGCTTACCCTTACCCTTACCCTTACCCTTACCCTTACCCTTACCCTTACCCTTACCCTTACCCTTACCCTTACCCTTACCCTTACCCTTACCCTTACCCATACCCTTGCTTTTACCCTTAGGCTTACCCTTACCTTTACCCTTACCCTTACCCTTACCCTTACCCTTACCCTTACCCTTGCTTTTACCCTTAAGCTTACCCTTACCCTTACCCTTACCCTTACCCTTACCCTTACCCTTGCTTTTACCCTTAAGCTTACCCTTACCCTTACCCTTACCCTTACCCTTACCCTTGCTTTTACCCTTAGACTTACCCTTAACCTTACCCTTACCCTTACCCTTACCCATACCCTTACCCTTACCCTTACCCTTACCCTTACCCTTACCCTTACCCTCACCCTTACCCTTACCCTTACCCTTACCCTTACCCTTACCCTCACCCTTGCTTTAACCCTTAAGCTTACCCTTACCCTTACCCTTACCCTAACCCTTACCCTTACCCTTACCCTTACCCTTACCCTTACCCTTACCCTTACCCTTGCTTTTACCCTTAGGCTTACCCTTACCTTTACCCTTACCCTTACCCTTACCCTTACCCTTACCCTTACCCTTACCCTTACCCTTACCCTTGCTTTTACCCTTAAGGTTACCCTCACCCTTACCCTTACCCTTACCCTTGCTTTTACCCTTAAGCTTACCCTTACCCTTACCCTTACCCTTACCCTTACCCTTACCCTTACCCTTACCCTTACCCTTGCTTTTACCCTTAAGCTTACCCTTACCCTTACCCTTACCCTTACCCTTACCCTTACCCTTACCCTTACCCTTGCTTTTACCCTTAAGCTTACCCTTACCCTTACCCTTACCCTTACCCTTACCCTTACCCTTACCCTTACCCTTACCCTTACCCTTACCCTTACCCTTACCCTTACCCTTACCCTTGCTTTTACCCTTAGGCTTACCCTTACCTTTACCCTTACCCTTACCCTTACCCTTACCCTTACCCTTACCCTTGCTTTTACCCTTAAGCTTACCCTTACCCTTACCCTTACCCTTACCCTTACCCTTACCCTCACCCTTGCTTTTACCCTTAAGCTTACCCTTAGGCTTACCCTTACCTTTACCCTTACCCTTACCCTTACCCTTACCCTTACCCTTACCCTTTTCCTTACCCTTACCCTTACCCTCACCCTTGCTTTAACCCTTAAGCTTACCCTTAGGCTTACCCTTACCCTTACCCTTACCCTTACCCTTGCTTTTACCCTAAAGCTTACCCTTACACTTACCCTTACCCTTACCCTTACCCTTACCCTTACCCTTACCCTTACCCTTACCCTTACCCTTGCTTTTACCCTTAGGGTTACCCTTACCTTTACCCTTACCCTTACCCTTACCCTTATCCTTACCCTTACCCTTACCCTTACCCTTACCCTTACCATTACCCTTACCCTTACCCTTGCTTTTACCCTTAAGCTTACCCTTACCCTTACCCTTACCCTTACCCTTACCCTTACCCTTACCCTTACCCTTGCTTTTACCCTTAAGCTTACCCTTACCCTTACCCTTACCCTTACTCTTACCCTCACCCTTACCCTTACCCTTACCCTTGCTTATACCCTTAAGCTTACCCTTACCCTTACCCTTACCCTTACCCTTACCCTTACCCTTACCCTTACCCTTACCCTTACCCTTACCCTTGCTTTTACCCTTAGGCTTACCCTTAGGCTTACCCTTACCTTTACCCTTACCCTTATCCTTACCCTTACCCTTACCCTTACCCTTTTCCTTACCCTTACCCTTGCTTTTACCCTTAAGCTTACCCTTACCCTTACCCTTACCCTTACCCTTACCCTTACCCTAACCCTTACCCTTGCTTTTACCCTTTAGCTTACCCTTACCCTTACCCTTACCCTTACCCTTACCCTTACCCTTACCCTTACCCTTACCCTTACCCTTACCCTTACCCTTACCCTTACCCTTACCCTTGCTTTTACCCTTAAGCTTACCCTTACCCTTACCCTTACCCTTACCCTTACCCTTACCCTTACCCTTACCTCAAGATGGCTGTTACGTGCAACAGGTGCCTAAAATCGATAAGTCGTTATGATGATTCGATTCAGTGTTCTAATGATAGTTCTCATTTGTTTCATACACAGTGTGTTGATATAACTGTGGACAAACTAGAGGCATTGAAAAAATCCGGAAAAATTAAGTCTTGGATGTGTGGAGAATGTTTGCCCAACGACATAACCTCTAAAACTGATTTCATCGAGGAAGTTTCTTCAGATGTGAGACAATTATCTACTGAATCTATCCAAAGCATCAGGGGGGTCATTGCCGAATCTTTGAGTGATCTGTTTGGGCCTGTGATGGAGAATCTAAAACTCGAGATTTCTAATCTTCGACATGAAGTTTCGAGTTTAAGAGAAGAGAATACAAAACTGATTAAATTCATTGAAATTTCTGAAAAGAAAACATTATCTTCGGAAGTCAAACAGTTTTCTGAAGTGGCTAAAGTAAGTTTAAATTTAAATGCAAAACCTTATAAATCTTCAACTCGTTATGGAGGATCAAGACCACATACGAATTCTGTTGAGATTGGAAAGAAAACAGTTGATTCCGGAGCAAAAGCTAATGAGGAGGTGTGTACTATTGGGCCTGCTGTGGATCAGTCTATTGTGGATAAATCCCAATTCATAGTGGCGTCACCTCTGGATAGCAATGATGGCTTCACTTTAGTTCAGAAGAAGACAAAAAACAGAAGTTTTAATAAAAGTATACTGGGTACATGTAAGAGTGATCAAATCGATATTAAGTCGGCTCCCAAATTGAAACACCTACATGTCTGTTATCTTCATCCCACTTTGGCAGAAAACTCCATTGTTGAGTATCTGAAAAATTGTGGATTGCCTGACGTAAAGTGTACCAAACTTAAGTCAAACAGACCTGAGGAATATTCCTCATTCAAAATATCTGTTCCTGAATCAGACTTTCAAACACTGAAAAACCCAGAAATATGGCCAGAGGGGGCCCGTTTAAATGATTTTTTATTCCGTCTAGAAAAGAAGACAGTAATAACTTAAATAAAAAAGTGTACACCTTAATTCATCAAAATATGCAATCCATAGGGAATTCTTTCAACCAATTGGAAATGTTTACATATTGTGTTGACGCTTCGTTTGTGACAGTTACGGAACATTGGAGGAGTGAAGAAGAACTACCGTATTATAGATTTCAAAATTATGAACTAATATCGTCGTTCAATCGTGAGAGTGGTGCTCACGGAGGATGCGCGATTTACAGTAAGAAAGGTATTGTTTGCAAAGTACGCACTGGTCTTGTTTCTTCGGTTCCTTTTGTTTTTGAGTGCAGCGCGGTTGAAGCATTTGTTGACAGTCGCAAGGTTGTTATTGTTTGCGTTTATCGCCCATGTACTGGAAGAGCATCGGACGTTGAAATTTTCTTTGAGAAGCTTCACGACTTGCTTGATAAACTAACAAGAGAATCTTGTTACTTCATAATTTCAGGAGATTTCAATGTCGATATTCTCTCACATAATAACGTTTCAGATAAGTTCATATCTATTGTTGAGAGTTTTAATGCTAAGTTTATGATTCATGAACCAACAAGAGTGACCCTAACCTCTTCGACCTGTATTGACAACATTATTTCAAATATCATGGACGAAACTTCTGCTTGTGTAAGAAACGAAAATCTTTCTGATCATAGAGCTCAAGTATTTACTTTCTCTGTATTGTCGAGAAGTAAAGGTAGGAGAAGGAAAATGAGGTTGATTAACGAGTCAACAATTTCAACATTTGTAACATCTTTATCGCAAGTTGATTGGGGTTTTATCGAGAGTGATTTTTCTTCTAGTGTTGATTTATTGTGGAATACATTTCATGAAATTTACAAAAACTTATTTGATATATCTTTTTCGTTCGTATTCGTACAAGAAAATAACAGGCATAAAATACCTTTAACACCGGAAGTTGAAAAAATTAAACAATATTTAGATGCTCTTTTCACAATTTCGTCTCATAGTTCTGAATATCTAACAGATTACAAGAAAATCAAATATCTGTATGATAAAAAACTACGAGAGATGAATCAAAATTATTTCAGAACATTAATTAATAAAAGCAAAAATAAAAGTAAAACTACTTGGAGCATACTCAAGAGATTAACTGGAAAAGGTAACTCTAATAAGAATATTTTCGAAAATGTCAAAGATCTTGAGACCTTAGCAAATACTTTCAGTGACTTTTTTGACAGTGCAAACTTTACTCGAGATAGACAACAGATACATCGAAACCAAGTTCTGAATAATGTAAACAGAAGTTCATTGTACTTTTTCCCTATAACTGAGAAAGAACTTATCAATGTCGTAAAAAAAATGAAAAATACAGGATCTTGTGGTTACGATGGTATTCCGATAACTGTGGTCAAAAATTCTATTCAGTTGATAGCAAAGCCCTTAGCTCATATTATGTACCGTTCATACAAGGAAGGGGTGTTTCCATCTGCCCTTAAAATAGCTTTAATCAAACCTCTTCATAAAAAAGGAAGTGAACAGGATGTCAATAATTTCCGTCCAATTAGTTTACTCAGCTCTTTCTCTAAAATGTTCGAGAGACTTTTGGTCGGAAGACTCTGTTCATTCATGTACAAATTCAAAATGTTTTCTGCTAGACAACATGGTTACCTTAAAAATAGAAATACTACTACAGCAATGTTTGAATTGGTTTGTGATATTGTTGATGCTTTGGAGAATAATGAGGTCCATATTGGGCTTTTTTTGGATTTGTCTAAGGCTTTTGACAGCGTAGATCATGAACTGCTCTTGAGGAAGCTCTCTATTTGTGGCATACGCGACTGCCAACTAGAGTGGTTTAAAAGCTATTTATCCAATAGAGTTCAGAGAGTTTGCATTGATAATGGAGATCAGATTGTTACGTCAGGAGATAAAACTAGTAATGTGGGAGTGTGTCAGGGAAGTATTCTGGGACCATTTTTGTTTCTGGTTTACGTCAATGATCTTGACCTATTATTGTTTGTTGATGATGCAAGTGCCTTGTTACACAGTAAAGATCTCAATTCGAGTATTAGACGGGTTCAGTCAGTCTTCAGTTCAGTACAGCAGTATTGTGATCAAAATGAGTTAACACTTAATGTCGGTAAAACTGAGTGCGTGATTTTTAGAACTATTCAGTCGAAGAATATATATCCTCAATCAATAACTTTGGATAACACTCCAGTCAGATTTTCAACATCTACGAAATTTCTTGGAGTTTCGTTAGACTGTCATCTCAAATGGGTTGACCATGTGAATCTGGTCAGCAAAAGACTTAATCAAGTGCTGTACATGATCAGAGTTTTGTCTCGGAGGGTGGATGTGGAACTCCTTAAGACAGTCTACTACACTAATTTCGTTTCGATTCTCAGGTATGGGCTTGTTGTATGGGGTGGAAGCAGCGATATAAATAAATTATTTATTCTGCAAAAATTTGCTTTGAGGGCAATAATTGGTTTGGGTTACAAAGAATCGTGTAGAGGTTGTTTTAGAAATAATTCCATGCTTACCCTTCCGGGACTGTATGTGTTGGAATGTCTACTGTTCGTGAGAAAACATCCTGAATATTTTGATGATCTGTTCAATAAAAACAATACAAGGCGCAAAATTCCATATCACTTTCCAAGGCATTCCTTGACACTTACTGAGAAGAATTCAAAATATATGTGCATAAAGCTGTTCAATATAATACCCAAAAACCTTATCATCTTATCTGATATAAAAAAATTTAAATCTGAAATAACCAATCTCATTGTGAAAATTGAACCATATTCGATCAAGGAATTCATGGAATATCCTTTTAGAGTATAATTAAGTATGTTGTATTTTTGACGTTTTTCTCTCTTCTTTGTATTTACACTGATTATGGGAATAAAGTAATGTTTATGTTTATAATTATGTTTACCCTTGCTTTTACCCTTAAGCTTACCCTTACCCTTACCCTTACCCTTACCCTTACCCTTGCTTTTACCCTTAGGCTTACCCTTACCTTTACCCTTACCCTAACCCTTACCCTTACCCTTACCCTTACCCTTACCCTTACCCTTGCTTTTACCCTTAAGCTTACCCTTACCCTTACCCTTACCCTTAACCTTACCCTTACCCTTACCCTTACCCTTGCTTTTACCCTTAAGCTTACCCTTACCCTTACCCTTACCCTTACCCTTGCTATTACCCTTAGGCTTACCCTTACCCTTACCCTTACCCTTACCCTTGCTTTTACCCTTAAGCTTACCCTTACCCTTACCCTTACTCTTACCCTTACCCTTACCCTTACCCTTACCCTTACCCTTACCCTTACCCTTACCCTTACCCTTACCCTTACCCTTACCCTTACCCTTACCCTTGCTTTTACCCTTAGGCTTACCCTTACCTTTACCCTTACCCTAACCCTTACCCTTACCCTTACCCTTACCCTTGCTTTTACCCTTAAACTTACCCTTACCCTTACCCTTACCCTTACCCTTAACCTTACCCTTACCCTTGCTTTTACCCTTAAGCTTACCCTTAACCTTACCCTTACCCTTACCCTTACCCTTACCCTTACCCTTACCCTTACCCTTACCCTTACCCTTGCTTTTACCCTTAAGCTTACCCTTACCCTTACCCTTACCCTTACCCTTACCCTAACCCTTACCCTTGCTTTTACCCTTAAGCTTACCCTTACCCTTACCCTTACCCTTACCCTTACCCTTACCTTTACCCTTACCCTTACCCTTACCCTTACCCTTACCCTTACCCTTACCCTTACCCTTACCCTTACCCTTACCCTTGCTTTTACCCTTAAGCTTACCCTTACCTTTACCCTTACCCTTACCCTTACCCTTACCCTTACCCTTACCCTTACCCTTGCTTTCACCCTTAAGCTTACCCTTACCCTTACCCTTACCCTTACCCTTACCCTTACCCTTACCCTTACCCTTGCTTTTACCCTTAGGCTTACCCTTACCTTTACCCTTACCCTTACCCTTACCCTTACCCTTACCCTTACCCTTACCCTTGCTTTTACCCTTAAGCTTACCCTTACCCTTACCCGTACCCTTACCCTTAACCTTACCCTTGCTTTTACCCTTAAGCTTACCCTTACCCTTACCCTTACCCTTACCCTTGCTTTTACCCTTAGGCTTACCCTTACCCTTACCCTTACCCTTACCCTTGCATTTACCCTTAAGCTTACCCTTACCCTTACCCTTACTCTTACCCTTACCCTTACCCTTACCCTTACCCTTACCCTTACCCTTACCCTTACCCTTACCCTTACCCTTACCCTTACCCTTGCTTTTACCCTTAGGCTTACCCTTACCTTTACCCTTACCCTAACCCTTACCCTTTCCCTTACCCTTACCCTTACCCTTGCTTTTACCCTTAAGCTTACCCTTACCCTTACCCTTACCCTTACCCTTACCCTTACCCTTACCCTTACCCTTGCTTTTACCCTTAAGCTTACCCTTACCCTTACCCTTACCCTTACCCTTACCCTTACCCTTACCCTTACCCTTACCCTTACCCTTACCCTTACCCTTACCCTTACCCTTACCCTTGCTTTTACCCCTAAGCTTACCCTTACCCTTACCCTTACCCTTACCCTTACCCTTACCCTTACCCTTACCCTTACCCTTATCCTTGCTTTTACCCTTAGGCTTACCCTTACCTTTACCCTTACCCTTACCCTTACCCTTACCCTTACCCTTGCTTTTACCCTTAAGCTTACCCTTACCCTTACCCTTACCCTTACCCTTACCCTTAAGCTTACCCTTACCCTTACCCTTACCCTTACCCTTACCCTTACCCTTACCCTTACCCTTACCCTTACCCTTACCCTTACCCTTACCCTTGCTTTTACCCTTAAGCTTACCCTTACCCTTACCCTTACCCTTACCCTTACCCTTGCTTTTACCCTTAAGCTTACCCTTACCCTTACCCTTACCCTTACCCTTAAGCTTTCCCTTACCCTTACCCTTACCCTTTCCCTTACCCTTACCCTTACCCTTACCCTTACCCTTACCCTTACCCTTACCCTTACCCTTACCCTTAACCTTACCCTTACCCTTACCCTTACCCTTGCTTTTACCCTTAAGCTTACCCCTACCCTTACCCTTACCCTTACCCTTAAGCTTACCCTTACCCTTACCCTTACCCTTACCCTCACCCTTACCCTTACCCTTGCTTTTACCCTTAAGCTTACCCTTACCCTTACCCTTACCCTTAAGCTTACCCTTACCCTTACCCTTACCCTTACCCTTACCCTTACCCTTGCTTTTACCCTTAAGCTTACCCTTACCCTTACCCTTACCCTTACCCTTAAGCTTACCCTTACCCTTACCCTTACCCTTACCCTTGCTTTTACCCTTAAGCTTACCCTTACCCTTACCCTTGCTTTTACCCTTATGCTTACCCTTACCCTTACCCTTACCCTTGCTTTTACCCTTAAGCTTACCCTTACCCTTACCCTTACCCTTACCCTTAAGCTTACCCTTACCCTTACCCTTACCCTTACCCTTACCCTTACCCTTACCCTTACCCTTACCCTTACCCTTACCCTTACCCTTACCCTTGCTTTTACCCTTAAGCTTACCCTTACCCTTACCCTTAACCTTACCCTTACCCTTACCCTTACCCTTGCTTTTACCCTTAGGCTTACCCTTACCCTTACCCTTACCCTTACCCTTGCTTTTACCCTTAAGCTTACCCTTACCCTTACCCTTACTCTTACCCTTACCCTTACCCTTACCCTTACCCTTACCCTTACCCTTACCCTTACCCTTACCCTTACCCTTACCCTTACCCTTGCTTTTACCCTTAGGCTTACCCTTACCTTTACCCTTACCCTAACCCTTACCCTTTCCCTTACCCTTACCCTTACCCTTGCTTTTACCCTTAAGCTTACCCTTACCCTTACCCTTACCCTTACCCTTACCCTTACCCTTACCCTTGCTTTTACCCTTAAGCTTACCCTTACCCTTACCCTTACCCTTACCCTTACCCTTACCCTTACCCTTACCCTTACCCTTACCCTTACCCTTGCTTTTACCCTTAAGCTTACCCTTACCCTTACCCTTACCCTTACCCTTACCCTTACCCTTACCCTTACCCTTACCCTTACCCTTACCCTTATCCTTGCTTTTACCCTTAGGCTTACCCTTACCTTTACCCTTACCCTTACCCTTACCCTTACCCTTGCTTTTACCCTTAAGCTTACCCTTACCCTTACCCTTACCCTTAAGCTTACCCTTACCCTTACCCTTACCCTTACCCTTACCCTTACCCTTACCCTTACCCTTACCCTTACCCTTACCCTTACCCTTACCCTTGCTTTTACCCTTAAGCTTACCCTTACCCTTACCCTTACCCTTACCCTTACCCTTACCCTTGCTTTTACCCTTAAGCTTACCCTTACCCTTACCCTTACCCTTACCCTTGCTATTACCCTTAGGCTTACCCTTACCCTTACCCTTACCCTTACCCTTGCTTTTACCCTTAAGCTTACCCTTACCCTTACCCTTACTCTTACCCTTACCCTTACCCTTACCCTTACCCTTACCCTTACCCTTACCCTTACCCTTACCCTTACCCTTACCCTTACCCTTACCCTTACCCTTGCTTTTACCCTTAGGCTTACCCTTACCTTTACCCTTACCCTAACCCTTACCCTTACCCTTACCCTTACCCTTACCCTTGCTTTTACCCTTAAACTTACCCTTACCCTTACCCTTACCCTTACCCTTAACCTTACCCTTACCCTTGCTTTTACCCTTAAGCTTACCCTTAACCTTACCCTTACCCTTACCCTTACCCTTACCCTTACCCTTACCCTTACCCTTACCCTTACCCTTACCCTTACCCTTACCCTTGCTTTTACCCTTAAGCTTACCCTTACCCTTACCCTTACCCTTACCCTTACCCTAACCCTTACCCTTGCTTTTACCCTTAAGCTTACCCTTACCCTTACCCTTACCCTTACCCTTACCTTTACCCTTACCCTTACCCTTACCCTTACCCTTACCCTTACCCTTACCCTTACCCTTACCCTTACCCTTACCCTTGCTTTTACCCTTAAGCTTACCCTTACCTTTACCCTTACCCTTACCCTTACCCTTACCCTTACCCTTACCCTTACCCTTGCTTTCACCCTTAAGCTTACCCTTACCCTTACCCTTACCCTTACCCTTACCCTTACCCTTACCCTTGCTTTTACCCTTAGGCTTACCCTTACCTTTACCCTTACCCTTACCCTTACCCTTACCCTTACCCTTACCCTTACCCTTACCCTTACCCTTGCTTTTACCCTTAAGCTTACCCTTACCCTTACCCGTACCCTTACCCTTACCCTTACCCTTGCTTTTACCCTTAAGCTTACCCTTACCCTTACCCTTACCCTTACCCTTGCTTTTACCCTTAGGCTTACCCTTACCCTTACCCTTACCCTTACCCTTGCATTTACCCTTAAGCTTACCCTTACCCTTACCCTTACTCTTACCCTTACCCTTACCCTTACCCTTACCCTTACCCTTACCCTTACCCTTACCCTTACCCTTACCCTTACCCTTACCCTTACCCTTACCCTTACCCTTGCTTTTACCCTTAGGCTTACCCTTACCTTTACCCTTACCCTAACCCTTACCCTTTCCCTTACCCTTACCCTTACCCTTGCTTTTACCCTTAAGCTTACCCTTACCCTTACCCTTACCCTTACCCTTACCCTTACCCTTACCCTTACCCTTGCTTTTACCCTTAAGCTTACCCTTACCCTTACCCTTACCCTTACCCTTACCCTTACCCTTACCCTTACCCTTACCCTTACCCTTACCCTTACCCTTACCCTTACCCTTACCCTTGCTTTTACCCCTAAGCTTACCCTTACCCTTACCCTTACCCTTACCCTTACCCTTACCCTTACCCTTACCCTTACCCTTACCCTTATCCTTGCTTTTACCCTTAGGCTTACCCTTACCTTTACCCTTACCCTTACCCTTACCCTTACCCTTACCCTTGCTTTTACCCTTAAGCTTACCCTTACCCTTACCCTTACCCTTACCCTTACCCTTAAGCTTACCCTTACCCTTACCCTTACCCTTACCCTTACCCTTACCCTTACCCTTACCCTTACCCTTACCCTTACCCTTACCCTTGCTTTTACCCTTAAGCTTACCCTTACCCTTACCCTTACCCTTACCCTTACCCTTGCTTTTACCCTTAAGCTTACCCTTACCCTTACCCTTACCCTTACCCTTAAGCTTTCCCTTACCCTTACCCTTACCCTTTCCCTTACCCTTACCCTTACCCTTACCCTTACCCTTACCCTTACCCTTACCCTTACCCTTACCCTTAACCTTACCCTTACCCTTACCCTTACCCTTGCTTTTACCCTTAAGCTTACCCCTACCCTTACCCTTACCCTTACCCTTAAGCTTACCCTTACCCTTACCCTTACCCTTACCCTCACCCTTACCCTTACCCTTGCTTTTACCCTTAAGCTTACCCTTACCCTTACCCTTACCCTTAAGCTTACCCTTACCCTTACCCTTACCCTTACCCTTACCCTTACCCTTGCTTTTACCCTTAAGCTTACCCTTACCCTTACCCTTACCCTTACCCTTAAGCTTACCCTTACCCTTACCCTTACCCTTACCCTTGCTTTTACCCTTAAGCTTACCCTTACCCTTACCCTTGCTTTTACCCTTAAGCTTACCCTTACCCTTACCCTTACCTTTACCCTTGCTTTTACCCTTAAGCTTACCCTTACCCTTACCCTTACCCTTACCCTTAAGCTTACCCTTACCCTTACCCTTACCCTTACCCTTACCCTTACCCTCACCCTTACCCTTACCCTTACCCTTACCCTTGCTTTTACCCTTAAGCTTACCCTTACCCTTACCCTTAACCTTACCCTTACCCTTACCCTTACCCTTGCTTTTACCCTTAGGCTTACCCTTACCCTTACCCTTACCCTTACCCTTGCTTTTACCCTTAAGCTTACCCTTACCCTTACCCTTACTCTTACCCTTACCCTTACCCTTACCCTTACCCTTACCCTTACCCTTACCCTTACCCTTACCCTTACCCTTACCCTTACCCTTGCTTTTACCCTTAGGCTTACCCTTACCTTTACCCTTACCCTAACCCTTACCCTTTCCCTTACCCTTACCCTTACCCTTGCTTTTACCCTCAAGCTTACCCTTACCCTTACCCTTACCCTTACCCTTACCCTTACCCTTACCCTTGCTTTTACCCTTAAGCTTACCCTTACCCTTACCCTTACCCTTACCCTTACCCTTACCCTTACCCTTACCCTTACCCTTACCCTTGCTTTTACCCTTAAGCTTACCCTTACCCTTACCCTTACCCTTACCCTTACCCTTACCCTTACCCTTACCCTTACCCTTACCCTTACCCTTACCCTTACCCTTATCCTTGCTTTTACCCTTAGGCTTACCCTTACCTTTACCCTTACCCTTACCCTTACCCTTACCCTTGCTTTTACCCTTAAGCTTACCCTTACCCTTACCCTTACCCTTAAGCTTACCCTTACCCTTACCCTTACCCTTACCCTTACCCTTACCCTTACCCTTACCCTTACCCTTACCCTTACCCTTACCCTTACCCTTGCTTTTACCCTTAAGCTTACCCTTACCCTTACCCTTACCCTTACCCTTACCCTTGCTTTTACCCTTAAGCTTACCCTTACCCTTACCCTTACCCTTACCCTTAAGCTTTCCCTTACCCTTACCCTTACCCTTTCCCTTACCCTTACCCTTACCCTTACCCTTACCCTTACCCTTACCCTTACCCTTACCCTTACCCTTACCCTTACCCTTACCCTTAACCTTACCCTTACCCTTACCCTTACCCTTGCTTTTACCCTTAAGCTTACCCCTACCCTTACCCTTACCCTTACCCTTAAGCTTACCCTTACCCTTACCCTTACCCTTACCCTCACCCTTACCCTTACCCTTGCTTTTACCCTTAAGCTTACCCTTACCCTTACCCTTACCCTTACCCTTAAGCTTACCCTTACCCTTACCCTTACCCTTACCCTTACCCTTACCCTTGCTTTTACCCTTAAGCTTACCCTTACCCTTACCCTTACCCTTAAGCTTACCCTTTCCCTTACCCTTACCCTTACCCTTGCTTTTACCCTTAAGCTTACCCTTACCCTTACCCTTGCTTTTACCCTTAAGCTTACCCTTACCCTTACCATTACCCTTACCCTTGCTTTTACCCTTAAGCTTACCCTTACCCTTACCCTTACCCTTACCCTTAAGCTTACCCTTACCCTTACCCTTACCCTTACCCTTACCCTTACCCTTACCCTTACCCTTACCCTTACCCTTACCCTTACCCTTACCCTTGCTTTTACCCTTAAGCTTACCCTTACCCTTACCCTTAACCTTACCCTTACCCTTACCCTTACCCTTACCCTTACCCTTAGGCTTACCCTTACCTTTACCCTTACCCTTACCCTTACCCTTACCCTTACCCTTACCCTTACCCTTACCTTTACCCTTACCCTTGCTTTTACCCTTAAGCTTACCCTTACCCTTACCCTTACCCTTACCCTTACCCTTACTCTTGCTTTTACCCTTAAGCTTACCCTTACCCTTACCCTTACCCTTACCCTTACCCTTGCTTTTACCCTTAGGCTCACCCTTCGCCTTTCCCTTACCCTTACCCTTGCTTTTACCCTTAAGCTTACCCTTACCCTTACCCTTACCCTTACCCTTACCCTTACCCTTTCCCTTACCCTTACCCTTACCCTTACCCTTACCCTTACCCTTACCCTAACCCTTACCCTTACCCTTACCCTTACCCTTACCCTTGCTTTTACCCTTAGGCTTACCCTTACCTTTACCCTTACCCTTACCCTTACCCTTACCCTTACCCTTGCTTTTACCCTTAAGCTTACCCTTACCCTTACCCTTACCCTTACCCTTACCCTTACCCTTACCCTTGCTTTTACCCTTAAGCTTACCCTTACCCTTACCCTTACCCTTACCCTTACCCTTACCCTTACCCTTACCCTTACCCTTACCCTTACCCTTACCCTTACCCTTACCCTTACCCTTACCCTCACCCTTGCTTTTACCCTTAAGCTTACCCTTACCCTTACCCTTACCCTTACCCTTACCCTTACCCTTGCTTTTACCCTTAAGCTTACCCTTACCCTTACCCTTACCCTTACCCTTACCCTTACCCTTACCCTTGCTTTTACCCTTAGGCTTACCCTTACCCTTACCCTTACCCTTACCCTTGCTTTTACCCTTAAGCTTACCCTTACCCTTACCCTTACCCTTACCCTTACCCTTACTCTTACCCTTACCCTTACCCTTACCCTTACCCTTGCTTTTACCCTTAGGCTTACCCTTACCTTTACCCTTACCCTTACCCTTACCCTTACCCTTACCCTTACCCTTACCCTTACCCTTGCTTTTACCCTTAAGCTAACCCTTACCCTTAACCTTACCCTTACCCTTGCTTTTACCCTTAAGCTCAACCTTACCCTTACCCTTACCCTTACACTTACCCTTACCCTTACCCTTACACTTACCCTTACCCTGACCCTTACCCTTGCTTTTACCCTTAAGCTTACCCTTACCCTTACCCTTACCCTTACCCTTAAGCTTACCCTTACCCTTACCCTTACCCTTACCCTTACCCTTAACCTTACCCTTACCCTTACCCTTACCCTTACCCTTACCCTTGCTTTTACCCTTAAGCTTACCCTTACCCTTACCCTTACCCTTACCCTTACCCTTGCTTTTAACCTTAAGCTTACCCTTATCCTTACCCTTACCCTTACCCTTAAGCTTACCCTTACCCTTACCCTTACCCTTACCCTTACCCTTACCCTTACCCTTGCTTTTACCCTTAAGCTTACCCTTACCCTTACCCTTACCCTTACCCTAACCCTTACCCTTAACCTTACCCTTACCCTTACCCTTACCCTTACCCTTACCCTTACCCTTGCTTTTACCCTTAGGCTTACCCTTACCTTTACCCTTACCATTACCCTTACCCTTACCCTTACCCTAACCCTTACCCTTACCCTTGCTTTTACCCTTAAGCTTACCCTTACCCTTACCCTTACCCTTACCCTTACCCTTACCCTTACCCTTACCCTTGCTTTTACCCTTAGGCTTAACCTTACCTCTACCCTTACCCTTACCCTTACCCTTACCCTTACCCTTACCCTTGCTTTTACCCTTAAGCTCACCCTTACCCTTACCCTTACCCTTACCCTTACCCTTACCCTTACCCTTACCCTTACCCTTGCTTTTACCCTTAAGCTTACCCTTACCCTTACCCTTACCCTTACCCTTACCCTTACCCTTACCCTTGCTTTTACCCATAAGCTTACCCTTACCCTTACCCTTACCCTTACCCTTACCCTTGCTTTTACCCTTAGGCTTACCCTTACCCTTACCCTTACCCTTACCCTTGCTTTTACCCTTAAGCTTACATTTACCCTTACCCTTACCCTTACCCTTACCCTTACCCTTACCCTTACCCTTACCCTTACCCTTACCCTTACCCTTACCCTTACCCTTACCCTTACCCTTACCCTTACCCTTACCCTTACCCTTGCTTTTACCCTTAGGCTTACTCTTACCTTTACCCTTACCCTTACCCTTACCCTTACCCTTACCCTTACCCTTACCCTTACCCTTACCCTTACCCTTGCTTTTACCCTTAAGCTTACCCTTACCCTTACCCTTACCCTTACCCTTACCCTAACCCTTACCCTTGCCCTTACCCTTACCCTTACCCTTACCCTTACCCTTACCCTTACCCTTACCCTTACCCTTACCCTTACCCTTACCCTTACCCTTACCCTTGCTTTTACCCTTAGGCTTACTCTTACCTTTACCCTTACCCTTACCCTTACCCTTACCCTTACCCTTACCCTTACCCTTACCCTTACCCTTACCCTTACCCTTACCCTTACCCTTACCCTTACCCTTACCTTACCCTTACCCTTACCCTTACCCTTACCCTTACCCTTACCCTTACCCTTACCCTTACCCTTAACCTTGCTTTTACCCTTAAGCTTACCCTTACCCTTACCCTTACCCTTACCCTTACCCTTACCCTAACCCTTGCTTTTACCCTTAGGCTTACCCTTACCTTTACCCTTACCCTTACCCTTACCCTTACCCTTACCCTTACCCTTACCCTTGCTTTTACCCTTAAGCTTACCCTTACCCTTACCCTTACCCTTACCCTTACCCTTACCCTTACCCTTACCCTTACCCTTACCCTTACCCTTACCCTTACCCTTGCTTTTACCCTTAGGCTTACCCTTACCCTTACCCTTACCCTTACCCTTGCTTTTACCCTTAAGCTTACCCTTACCCTTACCCTTACCCTTACCCTTACCCTTACCCTTACCCTTACCCTTACCCTTACCCTTACCCTTACCCTTACCCTTACCCTTACCCTTACCCTTACCCTTACCCTTACCCTTACCCTTACCCTTGCTTTTACCCTTAGGCTTAACCTTACCTTTACCCTTACCCTTACCCTTACCCTTACCCTTACCCTTACCCTTACCCTTACCCTTACCCTTACCCTTACCCTTACCCTTGCTTTTACCCTTAAGCTTACCCTCACCCTTACCCTTACCCTTACCCTTACCCTTACCCTTACCCTTGCTTTTACCCTTAAGCTTACCCTTACCCTTACCCTTACCCTTGCTTTTACCCTTAAGCTTACCCTTACCCTTACCCTTACCCTTACCCTTACCCTTACCCTTGCTTTTACCCTTAAGCTTACCCTTACCCTTACCCTTACCCTTACCCTTACCCTTACCCTTACCCTCACCCTTACCCTCACCCTTGCTTTTAACCTTAAGCTTACCCTTACCCTTACCCTTACCCTTACCCTTACCCTTGCTTAGGGTAAAAGCAAAAGTAAGGGTAAGGGTAAGGTTAAGGGTAAGGGTAAGGGTAAGGGTAAGGGTAAGGGTAAGCTTAAGGGTAAAAGCAAGGGTAAGGGTAAGGGTAAGGGTAAGGGTAAGGGTAAGGGTAAGGGTAAGGGTAAGGGTAAGTGTAAGGGTAAGGGTAAGGGTAAGCTTAAGGGTAAAAGCAAGGGTAAGGGTAAGGGTAAGGGTAAGGGTAAGGGTAAGGGTAAGGGTTAGGGTAAGGGTAAGGGTAAGCTTGAGGGTAAAAGCAAGGGTAAGGGTTAGGGTAAGGGTAAGGGTAAGGGTAAGCTTGAGGGTAAAAGCAAGGGTAAGGGTAAGGGTAAGGGTAAGGGTAAAGGTAAGGGTAAGCCTAAGGGTAAAAGCAAGGGTAAGGGTAAGGGTAAGGGTAAGGGTAAGGGTAAGGGTAAGGGTAAGGGTAAGGGTAAGGGTAAGCTTAAGGGTATAAGCAAGGATAAGGGTAAGGGTAAGGGTGAGGGTAAGGGTAAGGGTAAGGGTAAGCTTAAGGGTAAAAGCAAGGGTAAGGGTAAGGGTAAGGGTAAGGGTAAGGGTAAGGGTAAGGGTAAGGGTAAGGGTAAGGGTAAGGGTAAGGGTAAGCTTAAGGGTAAAAGCATGGGTAAGGGTAAGGGTAAGGGTAAGGGTAAGGGTAAGGGTAAGGGTAAAGGTTAGGGTAAGCCTAAGGGTAAAAGCAAGGGTAAGGGTAAAGGTAAGGGTAAGGGTAAGGGTAAGGGTAAGGGTAAGGGTAAGGGTAAGGGTAAGGGTAAGCTTAAGGGTAAAAGCAAGGGTAAGGGTAAGGGTAAGGGTAAGGGTAAGCCTAAGGGTAAAACAAGGGTAAGGGTAAGGGTAAGGGTAAGGGTAAGCTTAAGGGTAAAAGCAAGGGTAAGGGTAAGGGTAAGGGTGAGGGTAAGGGTAAGCTTAAGGGTTAAAGCAAGGGTAAGGGTAAGGGTGAGGGTAAGGGTAAGGGTAAGGGTAAGGGTAAAGGTAAGGGTAAGCCTAAGGGTAAAAGCAAGGGTAAGGGTAAGGGTAAGGGTAAGGGTAAGGGTAAGGGTAAGGGTAAGGGTAAGGGTAAGGGTAAGGGTAAGGGTAAGGGTAAGGGTAAGCTTAAGGGTAAAAGCAAGGGTAAGGGTAAGGGTAAGGGTAAGGGTAAGGGTAAGGGTAAGGGTAAGGGTAAGGGTAAGGGTAAGGGTAAGGGTAAGGGTAAGCTTAAGGGTAAAAGCAAGGGTAAGGGTTAGGGTAAGGGTGAGGGTAAGGGTAAGGGTAAGGGTAAGCTTAAGGGTAAAAGCAAGGGTAAGGGTAAGGGTAAGGGTAAGGGTAAGGGTAAGGGTAAGGGTAAGGGTAAGCTTAAGGGTAAAAGCAAGGGTAAGGGTTAGGGTAAGGGTAAGGGTAAGGGTAATTGTAAGGGTAAGGGTAAAGGTAAGGGTAAGCCTAAGGGTAAAAGCAAGGGTAAGGGTAAGGGTTAGGTTAAGGGTAAGGGTAAGGGTAAGGGTAAGGGTAAGGGTAAGGGTAAGGGTAAGGGTAAGTGTAAGGGTAAGGGTAAGGGTAAGCTTAAGGGTAAAAGCAAGGGTAAGGGTAAGGGTAAGGGTAAGGGTAAGGGTAAGGGTAAGGGTAAGGGTAAGGGTAAGGGTAAGGGTAAGGGTAAGGGTAAGCTTAAGGGTAAGGGTAAGGGTAAGGGTAAAGGTAAGGGTAAGCCTAAGGGTAAAAGCAAGGGTAAGGGTAAGGGTTAGGGTAAGGGTAAGGGTAAGGGTAAGGGTAAGGGTAAGGGTAAGTGTAAGGGTAAGGGTAAGGGTAAGCTTAAGGGTAAAAGCAAGGGTAAGTGTAAGGGTAAGGGTAAGGGTAAGCTTAAGGGTAAAAGCAAGGGTAAGGGTAAGGGTAAGGGTAAGGGTAAGGGTAAGGGTAAGGGTAAGGGTAAGGGTAAGGGTAAGGGTAAGCTTAAGGGTAAGGGTAAGGGTAAGGGTAAGGGTAAGCCTAAGGGTAAAAGCAAGGGTAAGGGTAAGGGTAAGGGTAAGGGTAAGGGTAAGGGTAAGCTTAAGGGTAAAAGCAAGGGTAAGGGTAAGGGTAAGGGTAAGGGTAAGGGTAAGGGTAAGCTTAAGGGTAAAAGCAAGGGTAAGGGTAAGGGTAAGGGTAAGGGTAAGGGTAAGGGTAAAGGTAAGGGTAAGCCTAAGGGTAAAAGCAAGGGTAAGGGTAAGGGTAAGGGTAAGGGTAAGGGTAAGGGTAAGGGTAAGGGTAAGGGTAAGGGTAAGGGTAAGGGTAAGCTTAAGGGTAAAAGCAAGGGTAAGGGTAAGGGTAAGGGTAAGGGTAAGGGTAAGGGTAAGGGTAAGGGTAAGGGTAAGGGTAAGGGTAAGGGTAAGGGTAAGGGTAAGGGTAAGGGTAAGGGTAAGGGTAAGGGTAAGGGTAAGGGTAAGGGTAAGGGTAAGCTTAAGGGTAAAAGCAAGGGTGAGGGTAAGGGTAAGGGTAAGGGTAAGGGTAAGGGTAAGGGTAAGGGTAAGGGTAAGGGTAAGGGTAAGGGTAAGGGTAAGCTTAAGGGTAAAAGCAAGGGTAAGGGTAAGGGTAAGGGTAAGAGTAAGGGTAAGGGTAAGGGTAAGGGTAAAGGTAAGGGTAAGCCTAAGGGTAAAAGCAAGGGTAAGGGTAAGGGTAAGGGTAAGGGTAAGGGTAAGGGTAAGCTTAAGGGTAAAAGCAAGGGTAAGGGTAAGGGTAAGGGTAAGGGTAAGGGTAAGGGTAAGGGTAAGGGTAAGGGTAAGGGTAAGGGTAAGGGTAAGCTTAAGGGTAAGGATAAGGGTAAGGGTAAAAGCAAGGGTAAGGGTAAGGGTAAGGGTAAGGATAAGGGTAAGGGTAAGGGTAAGGGTAAGCTTAAGGGTAAAAGCAAGGGTAAGGGTAAGGGTAAGGGTAAGGGTAAGGGTAAGGGTAAGGGTAAGCTTAAGGGTAAGGGTAAGGGTAAGGGTAAGGGTAAGCTTAAGGGTAAAAGCAAGGGTAAGGGTAAGGGTAAGGGTAAGGGTAAGGGTAAGGGTAAGGGTAAGGGTAAGGGTAAGGGTAAGCTTAAGGGTAAAAGCAAGGGTAAGGGTAAGGGTAAGGGTAGGGGTAAGGGTAAGGGTAAGGGTAAGGGTAAGGGTAAGGGTAAGGGTAAGCTTAAGGGTAAAAGCAAGGGTAAGGGTAAGGGTAAGGGTAAGGGTAAGGGTAAGGGTAAGGGTAAGGGTAAGGGTAAAGGTAAGGGTAAGCCTAAGGGTAAAAGCAAGGGTAAGGGTAAGGGTAAGGGTAAGAGTAAGGGTAAGGGTAAGGGTAAGGGTAAGCTTAAGGGTAAAAGCAAGGGTAAGGGTAAGGGTAAGGGTAAGGGTAAGCCTAAGGGTAAAAGCAAGGGTAAGGGTTAGGGTAAGGGTAAGGGTAAGGGTAAGCTTAAGGGTAAAAGCAAGGGTAAGGGTAAGGGTAAGGGTAAGGGTAAGGGTAAGGGTAAGCTTAAGGGTAAAAGCAAGGGTGAGGGTAAGGGTAAGGGTAAGGGTAAGGGTAAGGGTAAGGGTAAGGGTAAGGGTAAGGGTAAGGGTAAGCTTAAGGGTAAAAGCAAGGGTAAGGGTAAGGGTAAGGGTAAGGGTAAGGGTAAGGGTAAGGGTAAGGGTAAGGGTAAGGGTAAGGGTAAGGGTAAAGGTAAGGGTAAGGGTAAGGGTAAGGGTAAGGGTAAGGGTAAGGGTAAGGGTAAGGGTAAGGGTAAGGGTAAGGGTAAGGGTAAGGGTAAGGGTAAGGGTAAGCTTAAGGGTAAAAGCAAGGGTAAGGGTAAGGGTAAGGGTAAGGGTAAGCCTAAGGGTAAAAGCAAGGGTAAGGGTAAGGGTAAGGGTAAGGGTAAGCTTAAAGGTAAAAGCAAGGGTAAGGGTAAGGGTAAGGGAAAGGGTAAGGGTAAGGGTAAGCTTAAGGGTAAAAGCAAGGGTAAGGGTAAGGGTAAGGGTAAGGGTAAGGGTAAGGGTAAGGGTAAGGGTAAAGGTAAGGGTAAGCCTCAGGGTAAAAGCAAGGGTAAGGGTAAGGGTAAGGGTAAGGGTAAGGGTAAGGGTAAGGGTAAGGGTAAGGGTAAGGGTAAGGGTAAGGGTAAGGGTAAGGGTAACTTAAGCTTTTACCCTTAAGCTTACCCTAAGGGTAAGGGTAAGGGTAAGGGTAAGCTTAAGGGTAAAAGCAAGGGTAAGGGTAAGGGTAAGGGTAAGCCTAAGGGTAAAAGCAAGGGTAAGGGTAAGGGTAAGGGTAAGGGTAAGGGTAAGCTTAAGGGTAAAAGCAAGGGTAAGGGTAAGGGTAAGGGTAAGGGTAAGGGTAAGGGTAAGGGTAAGCTTAAGGGTAAAAGCAAGGGTGAGGGTAAGGGTAAGGGTAAGGGTAAGGGTAAGGGTAAGGGTAAGGGTAAGGGTAAGCTTAAGGGTAAAAGCAAGGGTAAGGGTAAGGGTAAGGGTAAGGGTAAGGGTAAGGGTAAGGGTAAGGGTAAGGGTAAGGGTAAGGGTAAGGGTAAGGGTAAAGGTAAGGGTAAGGGTAAGGGTAAGGGTAAGGGTAAGGGTAAGGGTAAGGGTAAGGGTAAGGGTAAGGGTAAGGGTAAGGGTAAGGGTAAGGGTTAGGGTAAGGGTAAGCTTAAGGGTAAAAGCAAGGGTAAGGGTAAGGGTAAGGGTAAGGGTAAGCCTAAGGGTAAAAGCAAGGGTAAGGGTAAGGGTAAGGGTGAGGGTAAGCTTAAAGGTAAAAGCAAGGGTAAGGGTAAGGGTAAGGGAAAGGGTAAGGGTAAGGGTAAGCTTAAGGGTAAAAGCAAGGGTAAGGGTAAGGGTAAGGGTTAGGGTAAGGGTAAGGGTAAGGGTAAGGGTAAAGGTAAGGGTAAGCCTAAGGGTAAAAGCAAGGGTAAGGGTAAGGGTAAGGGTAAGGGTAAGGGTAAGGGTAAGGGTAAGGGTAAGGTTAAGGGTAAGGGTAAGGGTAAGGGTAAGGGTAAGGGTAAGGGTAAGGGTAAGCTTAAGGGTAAAAGCAAGGGTAAGGGTAAGGGTAAGGGTAAGGGTAAGGGTAAGGGTAAGGGTAAGGGTAAGGGTAAGGGTAAGGGTAAGGGTAAGGGTAAGCTTAAGGGTAAGGGTAAGGGTAAGGGTAAGGGTAAGCTCAAGGGTAAAAGCAAGGGTAAGGGTAAGGGTAAGGGTAAGGGTAAGGGTAAGCTTAAGGGTAAAAGCAAGGGTAAGGGTAAGGGTAAGGGTAAGGGTAAGGGTAAGGGTAAGGGTAAGGGTAAGGGTAAGGGTAAGGGTAAGGGTAAGGGTAAGGGTAAGCTTAAGGGTAAGGGTAAGGGTGAGGGTAAGGGTAAGCTTAAGGGTAAAAGCAAGGGTAAGGGTAAGGGTAAGGGTATGGGTAAGGGTAAGGGTAAGGGTAAGGGTAAGGGTAAGCTTAAGGGTAAGGGTAAGGGTAAGGGTAAGGGTAAGCTTAAGGGTAAAAGCAAGGGTAAGGGTAAGGGTAAGAGTAAGGGTAAGGGTAAGCTTAAGGGTAAGGGTAAGGGCAAGGGTAAGGGTAAGCTTAAGGGTAAAAGCAAGGGTAAGGGTAAGGGTAAGGGTAAGGGTAAGGGTAAGGGTAAGGGTAAGGGTAAGGGTAAGGGTAAGGGTAAGGGTAAGGGTAAGCTTAAGGGTAAGGGTAAGGGTAAGGGTAAGGGTAAGCTTAAGGGTAAAAGCAAGGGTAAGGGTAAGGGTAAGGGTAAGCTTAAGGGTAAAAGCAAGGGTAAGGGTAAGGGTAAGGGTAAGGGTAAGGGTAAGGGTAAGGGTAAGGGTAAGGGTAAGGGTAAGGGTAAGGGTAAGGGTAAGGGTAAGGGTAAGCTTAAGGGTAAGGGTAAGGGTAAGGGTAAGGGTAAGCTTAAGGGTAAAAGCAAGGGTAAGGGTAAGGGTAAGGGTAAGGGTAAGGGTAAGGGTAAGGGTAAGGGTAAGGGTAAGGGTAAGGGTAAGGGTAAGGGTAAGGGTAAGGGTAAGGGTAAGGGTAAGGGTAAGGGTAAGCTTAAGGGTAAAAGTAAGGGTAAGGGTAAGGGTAAGGGTAAGGGTAAGGGTAAGGGTAAGGGTAAGGGTAAGCTTAAGGGTAAAAGCAAGGGTAAGGGTAAGGGTAAGGGTAAGGGTAAGGGTAAGGGTAAGGGTAAAGGTAAGGGTAAGCCTAAGGGTAAAAGCAAGGGTAAGGGTAAGGGTAAGGGTAAGGGTAAGGGTAAGGGTAAGGGTAAGGGTAAGGGTAAGGGTAAGGGTAAGGGTAAGGGTAAGGGTAAGCTTAAGGGTAAAAGCAAGGGTAAGGGTAAGGGTAAGGGTAAGGGTAAGCCTAAGGGTAAAAGCAAGGGTAAGGGTAAGGGTAAGGGTAAGGGTAAGGGTAAGCTTAAGGGTAAAAGCAAGGGTAAGGGTAAGGGTAAGGGTAAGGCTTACCCTTACCCTTACCCTTACCCTTGCTTTTACCCTTAAGCTTACCCTTACCCTTACCCTTACCCTCACCCTTACCCTTACCCTTACCCTTACCCTTACCCTTTCCCTTACCCTTACCCTTACCCTTACCCTTACCTTTACCCTTACCCTTACCCTTACCCTTGCTTTTACCCTTAGGCTTACCCTTTCCTTTACCCTTACCCTTACCCTTACCCTTACCCTTGCTTTTACCCTAAAGCTTACCCTTACCCTTACCCTTACCCTTAAGCTTACCCTCACCCTTACCCTTACCCTTACCCTTATCCTTACCCTTGCTTTTACCCTTACCCTTACCCTTGCTTTTACCCTTAAGCTTACCCTTACCCTTACCCTTACCCTTACCCTTACCCTTGCTTTTACCCTTAAGCTTACCCTTACCCTTACCCTTAACCTTACCCTTACCCTTGCTTTTACCCTTAGGCTTACCCTTACCCTTACCCTTACCCTTACCCTTGCTTTTACCCTTAAGCTTACCCTTACCCTTACCCTTACTCTTACCCTTACCCTTACCCTTACCCTTACCCTTACCCTTACCCTTACCCTTACCCTTGCTTTTACCCTTAGGCTTACCCTTACCTTTACCCTTACCCTAACCCTTACCCTTACCCTTACCCTTACCCTTACCCTTGCTTTTACCCTTAAGCTTACCCTTACCCTTACCCTTACCCTTACCCTTACCCTTACCCTTACCCTTACCCTTACCCTTACCCTTACCCTTACCCTTACCCTTACCCTTGCTTTTACCCTTAAGCTTACCCTTACCCTTACCCTTACCCTTACCCTTACCCTTACCCTTACCCTTACCCTTACCCTTGCTTTTACCCTTAAGCTTACCCTTACCCTCACCCTTACCCTTACCCTTACCCTTACCCATACCCTTACCCTTACCCTTACCCTTACCCTTACCCTTACCCTTACCCTTACCCTTACCCTTACCCTTACCCTTACCCTTACCCTTACCCTTACCCTTGCTTTTACCCTTAAGCTTACCCTTACCCTTACCCTTACCCTTAAGCTTACCCTTACCCTTGCTTTTACCCTTAAGCTTACCCTTACCCTTACCCTTACCCTTACCCTTACCCTTACCCTTGCTTTTACCCTTAAGCTTACCCTTACCCTTACCCTTACCCTTACCCTTAAGCTTACCCTTACCCTTACCCTTACCCTTACCCTTAACCTTATCCTTGCTTTTACCCTTAAGCTTACCCTTACCCTTACCCTTACCCTTACCCTTAAGCTTACCCTTACCCTTACCCTTACCCTTACCCTTACCCTTGCTTTTACCCTTAAGCTTACCCTTACCCTCACCCTTACCCTTACCCTTAAGCTAACCCTTACCCTTACCCTTACCCTTACCCTTACCCTTACCCTTACCCTTACCCTTACCCTTGCTTTTACCCTTAAGCTTACCCTTACCCTTACCCTTACCCTTAACCTTGCTTTTACCCTTAAGCTTACCCTTACCCTTACCCTTACCCTTACCCTTAAGCTTACCCTTACCCTTACCCTTACCCTTACCCTTACCCTTACCCTTACCCTTACCCTTACCCTTACCCTTACCCTTGCTTTTACCCTTAAGCTTAACCTTACCCTTACCCTTACCCTTACCCTTACCCTTACCCTTACCCTTACCCTTGCTTTTACCCTTAGGCTTACCCTTACCTTTACCCTTACCCTTACCCTTACCCTTACCCTTACCCTTACCCTTACCCTTACCCTTGCTTTAACCCTTAAGCTTACCCTTACCCTTACCCTTACCCTTACCCTTACCCTTACCCTTACCCTTACCCTTACCCTTGCTTTTACCCTTAAGCTTACCCTTACCCTTACCCTTACCCTTACCCTTACCCTTGCTTTTACC
This sequence comes from Myrrha octodecimguttata, assembly GCA_958510865.1. Taxonomy (NCBI): domain Eukaryota; kingdom Metazoa; phylum Arthropoda; class Insecta; order Coleoptera; family Coccinellidae; genus Myrrha; species Myrrha octodecimguttata. The sequence continues at coordinate 44,325 of CAUEHS010000434.1, forward strand.
CTTAGGCTTACCCTTACCCTTACCCTTGCTTTTACCCTTAAGCTTACCCTTACCCTTACCCTTACCCTTACCCTTACCCTTACCCTTACCCTTACCCTTACCCTTACCCTTACCCTTACCCTTACCCTTACCCTTACCCTTACCCTTACCCTTACCCTTACCCTTACCCTTACCCTTACCCTTACCCTTACCCTTACCCTTACCCTTACCCTTACCCTTACCCTTACCCTTACCCTTACCCTTGCTTTTACCCTTAGGCTTACCCTTACCTTAACCCTTACCCTTACCCTTACCCTTACCCTTACCCTTGCTTTTACCCTTAAGCTTACCCTTACCCTTACCCTTACCCTTACCCTTACCCTTACCCTTACCCTTACCCTTACCCTTGCTTTTACCCTTAAGCTTATCCTTACCCTTACCCTTACCCTTACCCTTACCCTTACCCTTACCCTTACCCTTACCCTCACCCTTGCTTTTACCCTTAAGCTTACCCTTACCCTTACCCTTACCCTTACCCTTACCCTTACCCTTACCCTTGCTTTTACCCTTAGGCTTACCCTTACCCTTACCCTTACCCTTACCCTTGCTTTTACCCTTAGGCTTACCCTTACCCTTACCCTTACCCTTACCCTTGCTTTTACCCTTAAGCTTACCCTTACCCTTACCCTTACCCTTACTCTTACCCTTACCCTTACCCTTACCCTTACCCTTGCTTTTACCCTTAGGCTTACCCTTACCTTTACCCTTACCCTTACCCTTACCCTTACCCTTACCCTTACCCTTACCCTTACCCTTACCCTTGCTTTTACCCTTAAGCTTACCCTTACCCTTACCCTTACCCTTACCCTTACCCTTACCCTTACCCTTACCCTTACCCTTACCCTTACCCTTGCTTTTACCCTTAAGCTCACCCTTACCCTTACCCTTACCCTTACCCTTACCCTTACCCTTACTCTTACCCTTGCTTTTACCCTTAAGCTTACCCTTACCCTTACCCTTACCCTTACCCTTAAGCTTACCCTTACCCTTACCCTTACCCTAACCCTTACCCTTGCTTTTACCCTTAAGCTTACCCTTACCCTTACCCTTACCCTTACCCTTACCCTTGCTTTTACCCTTAAGCTTACCCTTACCCTTACCCTTACCCTTACCCTTGCTTTTACCCTTAGGCTTACCCTTACCCTTACCCTTACCCTTACCCTTGCTTTTACCCTTAAGCTTACCCTTACCCTTACCCTTACTCTTACCCTTACCCTTACCCTTACCCTTACCCTTACCCTTACCCTTACCCTTACCCTTACCCTTACCCTTGCTTTTACCCTTAGGCTTACCCTTACCTTTACCCTTACCCTAACCCTTACCCTTACCCTTACCCTTACCCTTACCCTTGCTTTTACCCTTAAGCTTACCCTTACCCTTACCCTTACCCTTACCCTTACCCTTACCCTTACCCTTACCCTTGCTTTTACCCTTAAGCTTACCCTTACCCTTACCCTTACACTTACCCTTACCCTTACCCTTACCCTTACCCTTACCCTTACCCTTACCCTTACCCTTGCTTTTACCCTTAAGCTTACCCTTACCCTTACCCTTACCCTTACCCTTACCCTTACCCTTACCATTACCCTTATCCTTGCTTTTACCCTTAGGCTTACCCTTACCTTTACCCTTACCCTTACCCTTACCCTTACCCTTACCCTTGCTTTTACCCTTAAGCTTACCCTCACCCTTACCCTTACCCTTACCCTTAAGCTTACCCTTACCCTTACCCTTACCCTTACCCTTACCCTTACCCTTACACTTACCCTTACCCTTACCCTTACCCTTACCCTTGCTTTTACCCTTAAGCTTACCCTTACCCTTACCCTTACCCTTGCTTTTACCCTTAAGCTTACCCTTACCCTTACCCTTACCCTTACCCTTAAGCTTTCCCTTACCCTTACCCTTACCCTTACCCTTACCCTTACCCTTACCCTTACCCTTACCCTTACCCTTACCCTTACCCTTACCCTTACCCTTACCCTTACCCTTACCCTTACCCTTACCCTTACCCTTGCTTTTACCCTTAAGCTTACCCTTACCCTTACCCTTACCCTTACCCTTAAGCTTACCCTTACCCTTACCCTTACCCTTACCCTTAAGCTTACCCTTACCCTTACCCTTACCCTTACCCTTACCCTTACCCTTACCCTTACCCTTGCTTTTACCCTTTAGCTTACCCTTACCCTTACCCTTACCCTTGCTTTTACCCTTAAGCTTACCCTTACCCTTACCCTTACCCTTACCCTTAAGCTTACCCTTACCCTTACCCTTACCCTTACCCTTACCCTTACCCTTACCCTTACTCTTGCTTTTACCCTTAAGCTTACCCTTACCCTTACCCTTACCCTTACCCTTACCCTTACCCTTGCTTTTACCCTTAGGCTTACCCTTACCCTTTCCCTTACCCTTACCCTTGCTTTTACCCTTAAGCTTACCCTTACCCTTACCCTTACCCTTACCCTTACCCTTACCCTTACCCTTACCCTTACCCTTACCCTTACCCTTACCCTTACCCTTACCCTAACCCTTACCCTTACCCTTACCCTTACCCTTACCCTTGCTCTTACCCTTAGGCTTACCCTTACCTTTACCCTTACCCTTACCCTTACCCTTACCCTTACCCTTGCTTTTACCCTTAAGCTTACCCTTACCCTTACCCTTACCCTTACCCTTACCCTTACCCTTGCTTTTACCCTTAAGCTTACCCTTACCCTTACCCTTACCCTTACCCTTACCCTTACCCTTACCCTTACCCTTACCCTTACCCTCACCCTTGCTTTTACCCTTAAGCATACCCTTACCCTTACCCTTACCCTTACCCTTGCTTTTACCCTTAAGCTTACACTTACCCTTACCCTTACCCTTACCCTTACCCTTGCTTTTACCCTTAGGCTTACCCTTACCCTTATCCTTACCCTTACCCTTGCTTTTACCCTTAAGCTTACCCTTACCCTTACCCTTACCCTTACTCTTACCCTTACCCTTACCCTTACCCTTACCCTTGCTTTTACCCTTAGGCTTACCCTTACCTTTACCCTTACCCTTACCCTTACCCTTACCCTTACCCTTACCCTTACCCTTGCTTTTACCCTTAAGCTTACCCTTACCCTCACCCTTACCCTTACCCTTACCCTTACCCTTACCCTTACCCTTGCTTTTACCCTTAAGCTTACCCTTACCCTTAGCCTTACCCTTACCCTTACCCTTACCCTTACCCTTACCCTTGCTTTTACCCTTAGGCTTACCCTTACCCTTACCCTTACCCTTACCCTTACCCTTACCCTTACCCTTGCTTTTACCCTTAAGCTTACCCTGACCCTTACCCTTACCCTTACCCTTACCCTTACCCTTACCCTTACCCTTACCCTTACCCTTGCTTTTACCCTTAAGCTTACCCTTACCCTTACCCTTACCCTTACCCTTGCTTTTACCCTTAGGCTTACCCTTACCCTTACCCTTACCCTTACCCTTGCTTTTACCCTTAAGCTTACCCTTACCCTTACCCTTACTCTTACCCTTACCGTTACCCTTACCCTTACCCTTACCCTTACCCTTACCCTTACCCTTACCCTTACCCTTACCCTTACCCTTGCTTTTACCCTTAGGCTTACCCTTACCTTTACCCTTACCCTAACCCTTACCCTTACCCTTACCCTTACCCTTACCCTTGCTTTTACCCTTAAGCTTACCCTTACCCTTACCCTTACCCTTACCCTTACCCTTACCCTCACCCTAACCCTTGCTTTTACCCTTAAGCTTACCCTTACCCTTACCCTTACCCTTACCCTTACCCTTACCCTTACCCTTACCCTTACCCTTACCCTTACCCTTACCCTTGCTTTTACCCTTAAGCTTACCCTTACCCTTACCCTTACCCTTACCCTTACCCTTACCCTTACCCTTACCCTTACCCTTACCCTTACCCTTACCCTTACCCTTATCCTTGCTTTTACCCTTAGGCTTACCCTTACCTTTACCCTTACCCTTACCCTTACCCTTACCCTTACCCTTGCTTTTACCCTTAAGCTTACCCTTACCCTTACCCTTACCCTTACCCTTAAGCTTACCCTTACCCTTACCTTTACCCTTACCCTTACCCTTACCCTTACCCTTACCCTTACCCTTACCCTTACCCTTACCCTTACCCTTACCCTTACCCTTACCCTTACCCTTGCTTTTACCCTTAAGCTTACCCTTACCCTTACCCTTACCCTTGCTTTTACCCTTAAGCTTACCCTTACCCTTACCCTTACCCTTACCCTTAAGCTTTCCCTTACCCTTACCCTTACCCTTACCCTTACCCTTACCCTTACCCTTACCCTTACCCTTACCCTTACCCTTACCCTTACCCTTACCCTTGCTTTTACCCTTAAGCTTACCCTTACCCTTACCCTTACCCTTAAGCTTACCCTTACCCTTACCCTTACCCTTACCCTCACCCTTACCCTTACCCTTGCTTTTACCCTTAAGCTTACCCTTACCCTTACCCTTACCCTTACCCTTAAGCTTACCCTTACCCTTACCCTTACCCTTACCCTTACCCTTACCCTTACCCTTGCTTTTACCCTTAAGCTTACCCTTACCCTTACCCTTACCCTTACCCTTAAGCTTACCCTTACCCTTACCCTTACCCTTACCCTTACCCTTACCCTTACCCTTACCCTTACCCTTGCTTTTACCCTTTAGCTTACCCTTACCCTTACCCTTACCCTTACCCTTGCTTTTACCCTTAAGCTTACCCTTACCCTTACCCTTACCCTTACCCTTAAGCTTACCCTTACCCTTACCCTTACCCTTACCCTTACCCTTACCCTTACCCTTACCCTTACCCTTACCCTTACCCTTAGCCTTACCCTTACCCTTACCCTTACCCTTACCCTTACCCTTACCCTTACCCTTGCTTTTACCCTTAAGCTTACCCTTACCCTTACCCTTAACCTTACCCTTACCCTTACCCTTACCCTTACCCTTACCCTTACCCTTACCCTTGCTTTTACCCTTAGGCTTACCCTTACCTTTACCCTTACCCTTACCCTTACCCTTACCCTTACCCTTACCCTGACCTTTACCCTTACCCTTGCTTTTACCCTTAAGCTTACCCTTACCCTTACCCTTACCCTTACCCTTACCCTTACTCTTGCTTTTACCCTTAAGCTTACCCTTACCCTTACCCTTACCCTTACCCTTACCCTTGCTTTTACCCTTAGGCTTACCCTTACCCTTTCCCTTACCCTTACCCTTGCTTTTACCCTTAAGCTTACCCTTACCCTTACCCTTACCCTTACCCTTACCCTTACCCTTACCCTTACCCTTACCCTTACCCTTACCCTAACCCTTACCCTTACCCTTACCCTTACCCTTACCCTTACCCTTGCTTTTACCCTTAGGCTTACCCTTACCTTTACCCTTACCCTTACCCTTACCCTTACCCTTACCCTTGCTTTTACCCTTAAGCTTACCCTTACCCTTACCCTTACCCTTACCCTTACCCTTACCCTTGCTTTTACCCTTAAGCTTACCCTTACCCTTACCCTTACCCTTACCCTTACCCTTACCCTTACCCTTACCCTTACACTTACCCTTACCCTTACCCTCACCCTTGCTTTTACCCTTAAGCTTACCCTTACCCTTACCCTTACCCTTACCCTTACCCTTACCCTTGCTTTTACCCTTAAGCTTACACTTACCCTTACCCTTACCCTTACCCTTACCCTTGCTTTTACCCTTAGGCTTACCCTTACCCTTACCCTTACCCTTACCCTTGCTTTTACCCTTAAGCTTACCCTTACCCTTACCCTTACCCTTACCCTTACCCTTACCCTTACCCTTACCCTTACCCTTACCCTTACCCTTGCTTTTACCCTTAAGCTAACCCTTACCCTTACCCTTACCCTTACCCTTACCCTTAACCTTACCCTTACCCTTGCCCTTGCTTTTACCCTTAAGCTAACCCTTACCCTTACCCTTACCCTTACCCTTAACCTTACCCTTACCCTTGCTTTTACCCTTAAGCTCACCCATACCCTTACCCTTACCCTTACCCTTACACTTACCCTTACCCTGACCCTTACCCTTGCTTTTACCCTTAAGCTTACCCTTACCCTTACCCTCACCCTTACCCTTAAGCTTACCCTTACCCTTACCCTTACCCTTACCCTTGCTTTTACCCTTAAGCTTACCCTTACCCTTACCCTTACCCTTACCCTTACCCTTGCTTTTACCCTTAAGCTTACCCTTACCCTTACCCTTACCCTTACCCTTAAGCTTACCCTTACCCTTACCCTTACCCTTACCCTTACCCTTACCCTTACCCTTGCTTTTACCCTTAAGCTTACCCTTACCCTTACCCTTACCCTTACCCTAACCCTTACCCTTAACCTTACCCTTACCCTTACCCTTACCCTTACCCTTACCCTTGCTTTTACTCTTAGGCTTACCCTTACCTTTACCCTTACCCTTACCCTTACCCTTACCCTTACCCTTACCCTTACCCTTACCCTTGCTTTTACCCTTAAGCTTACCCTTACCCTTACCCTTACCCTTACCCTTACCCTTACCCTTACCCTTACCCTTAGCCTTACCCTTACCCTTGCTTTTACCCTTTAGCTTACCCTTACCCTTACCCTTACTCTTACCCTTACCCTTACCCTTACCCTTACCCTTACCCTTACCCTTGCTTTTACCCTTAAGCTTACCCTTACCCTTACCTTTACCCTTACCCTTACCCTTACCATTACCCTTACCCTTACCCTTACCCTTACCCTTACCCTTGCTTTTACCCTTAGGCTTACCCTTACCTTTAGCCTTACCCTTACCCTTACCCTTACCCTTACCCTTACCCTTACCCTTGCTTTTACCCTTAAGCTTACCCTTACCCTTACCCTTACCCTTACCCTTACCCTTACCCTTACCCTTACCCTTGCTTTTACCCTTAAGCTTACCCTTACCCTTACCCTTACCCTTACACTTACCCTTGCTTTTACCCTTAGGCTTACCCTTACCCTTACCCTTACCCTCACCCTTAAGCTTACCCTTACCCTTACCCTTACCCTTACCCTTACCCTTACCCTTACCCTTACCCTTACCCTTACCCTTACCCTTGCTTTTACCCTTAAGCTTACCCTTACCCTTACCCTTACCCTTACCCTTACCCTTACCCTTACCCTTACCCTTACCCTTACCCTTACCCTTACCCTTGCTTTGACCCTTAGGCTTACCCTTACCTTTACCCTTACCCTTACCCTTACCCTTACCCTTACCCTTACCCTTACCCTTACCCTTACCCTTACCCTTGCTTTTACCCTTAAGCTTACCCTTACCCTTACCCTTACCCTTACCCTTACCCTTACCCTCACCCTTGCTTTTACCCTTAAGCTTACCCTTACCCTTACCCTTACCCTTACCCTTGCTTTTACCCTTAGGCTTACCCTTACCCTTACCCTTACCCTTACCCTTGCTTTTACCCTTAAGCTTACCCTTACCCTTACCCTTACCCTTACCCTTACCCTTACCCTTACCCTTACCCTTACCCTTACCCTTACCCTTACCCTTACCCTTACCCTTACCCTTACCCTTACCCTTACCCTTACCCTTACCCTTACCCTTACCCTTACCCTTACCCTTGCTTTTACCCTTAGGCTTAACCTTACCTTTACCCTTACCCTTACCCTTACCCTTACCCTTACCCTTACCCTTACCCTTACCCTTACCCTTACCCTTACCCTTACCCTTGCTTTTACCCTTAAGCTTACCCTTACCCTTACCCTTACCCTTACCCTTACCCTTGCTTTTACCCTTAAGCTTACCCTTACCCTTACCCTTACCCTTACCCTCACCCTTACCCTTACCCTTGCTTATACCCTTAAGCTTACCCTTACCCTTACCCTTACCCTTACCCTTACCCTTACCCTTACCCTTACCCTTACCCTTACCCTTACCCTTACCCTTACCCTTACCCTTACCCTTACCCTTACCCTTACCCTTACCCTTACCCTTGCTTTTACCCTTAGGCTTACCCTTACCTTCACCCTTACCCTTACCCTTACCCTTACCCTCACCCTTACCCTTACCCTTGCTTTTACCCTTAAGCTTACCCTCACCCTTACCCTTACCATTACCCTTACCCTAACCCTTACCCTTGCTTTTACCCTTAAGCTTACCCTTACCCTTACCCTTACCCTTACCCTTACCCTTACCCTTACCCTTACCCTTACCCTTACCCTTACCCTTACCCTTGCTTTTACCCTTAAGCTTACCCTTACCCTTACCCTTACCCTTACCCTTACCCTTACCCTTACCCTTATCCTTACCCTTGCTTTTACCCTTAAGCTTACCCTTACCCTTACCCTTACCCTTACCCTTACCCTTACCCTTGCTTTTACTCTTAGGCTTACCCTTACCTTTACCCTTACCCTTACCCTTACCCTTACCCTCACCCTTACCCTTACCCTTGCTTTTACCCTTAAGCTTACCCTTACCCTTACCCTTACCCTTACCTTTACCCTTGCTTTTACCCTTAAGCTTACCCTTACCCTTAACCTTACCCTTACCCTTGCTTTTACCCTTAGGCTTACCCTTACCCTTACCCTTACCCTTACCCTTGCTTTTACCCTTAAGCTTACCCTTACCCTTACCCTTACTCTTACCCTTACCCTTACCCTTACCCTTACCCTTACCCTTACCCTTACCCTTACCCTTACCCTTACCCTTACCCTTGCTTTTACCCTTAGGCTTACCCTTACCTTTACCCTTACCCTAACCCTTACCCTTACCCTTACCCTTACCCTTGCTTTTACCCTTAAGCTTACCCTTACCCTTACCCTTACCCTTACCCTTACCCTTACCCTTACCCTTACCCTTACCCTTACCCTTACCCTTACCCTTACCCTTGCTTTTACCCTTAAGCTTACCCTTACCCTTACCCTTAACCTCACCCTTACCCTTACCCTGACCCTTACCCTTACCCTTACCCTTACCCTTGCTTTTACCCTTAAGCTTACCCTTACCCTTACCCTTACCCTTACCCTTACCCTTACCCTTACCCTTACCCTTACCCTTACCCTTACCCTTACCCTTACCCTTACCCTTACCCTTACCCTTACCCTTACCCTTGCTTTTACACTTAGGCTTACCCTTACCTTTACCCTTACCCTTACCCTTACCCTTACCCTTACCCTTGCTTTTACCCTTAAGCTTACCCTTACCCTTACCCTTACCCTTAAGCTTACCCTTACCCTTACCCTTACCCTTACCCTTACCCTTACCCTTACCCTTACCCTTACCCTTACCCTTACCCTTACCCTTGCTTTTACCCTTAAGCTTACCCTTACCCTTACCCTTACCCTTACCCTTACCCTTGCTTTTACCCTTAAGCTTACCCTTACCCTTACCCTTACCCTAAAGCTTACCCTTACCCTTACCCTTACCCTTACCCTTACCCTTATCCTTACCCTTACCCTTACCCTTACCCTTACCCTTACCCTTACCCTTGCTTTTACCCTTAAGCTTACCCTTACCCTTACCCTTACCCTTACCCTTAAGCTTACCCTTACCCTTACCCTTACCCTTACCCTTACCCTTAACCTTACCCTTGCTTTTACCCTTAAGCTTACCCTTACCCTTACCCTTACCCTTACCCTTAAGCTTACCCTTACCCTTACCCTTACCCTTACCCTTGCTTTTACCCTTAAGCTTACCCTTACCCTTACCCTTACCCTTACCCTTAAGCTTACCCTTACCCTTACCCTTACCCTTACCCTTACCCTTACCCTTACCCTTACCCTTGCTTTTACCCTTAAGCTTACCCTTACCCTTACCCTTACCCTTACCCTTGCTTTTACCCTTAAGCTTACCCTTACCCTTACCCTTACCCTTAAGCTTACCCTTACCCTTACCCTTACCCTTACCCTTACCCTTACCCTTACCCTTACCCTTACCCTTACCCTTACCCTTACCCTTACCCTTGCTTTTACCCTTAAGCTTACCCTTACCCTTACCCTTACCCTTACCCTTACCCTTACCCTTACCCTTACCCTTACCCTTGCTTTTACCCTTAGGCTTACCCTTACCTTTACCCTTACCCTTCCCTTTACCCTTACCCTTACCCTTACCCTTACCCTTGCTTTTACCCTTGAGCTTACCCTTACCCTTACCCTTACCCTTACCCTTACCCTTACCCTTGCCCTTGCTTTTACCCTTAAGCTTACCCTTACCCTTACCCTTACCCTTACCCTTACCCTTGCTTTTACCCTTAGGCTTACCCTTACCCTTACCCTTACCCTTACCCTTGCTTTTACCCTTAAGCTTACCCTTACCCTTACCCTTACCCTTACCCTTACCCTTACCCTTACCCTTACCCTTACCCTTACCCTTACCCTTACCCTTACCCTTACCCTTACCATTACCCTTACCCTTACCCTTACCCTTACCCTTACCCTTACCCTTGCTTTTACCCTTAGGCTTACCCTTACCTTTACCCTTACCCTTACCCTTACCCTTACCCTTACCCTTGCTTTTACCCTTAAGCTTACCCTTACCCTTACCCTTACCCTTACCCTTACCCTTACCCTTACCCTTACCCTTACCCTTGCTTTTACCCTTAAGCTTACCCATACTCTTACCCTTACCCTTACCCTTGCTTTTACTCTTAGGCTTACCCTTACCTTTACCCTTACCCTTACCCTTACCCTTACCCTCACCCTTACCCTTACCCTTGCTTTTACCCTTAAGCTTACCCTTACCCTTACCCTTACCCTTACCCTTACCCTTGCTTTTACCCTTAAGCTTACCCTTACCCTTACCCTTAACCTTGCCCTTACCCTTGCTTTCACCCTTAGGCTTACCCTTACCCTTACCCTTACCCTTACCCTTGCTTTCACCCTTAAGCTTACCCTTACCCTTACCCTTACTCTTACCCTTACCCTTACCCTTACCCTTACCCTTACCCTTACCCTTACCCTTACCCTTACCCTTACCCTTACCCTTGCTTTTACCCTTAGGCTTACCCTTACCTTTACCCTTACCCTAACCCTTACCCTTACCCTTACCCTTACCCTTACCCTTGCTTTTACCCTTAAGCTTACCCTTACCCTTACCCTTACCCTTACCCTTACCCTTACCCTTACCCTTACCCTTACCCTTACCCTTGCTTTTACCCTTAAGCTTACCCTTACCCTTACCCTTAACCTTACCCTTACCCTTACCCTTACCCTTACCCTTACCCTTACCCTTACCCTTACCCTTACCCTTGCTTTTACCCTTAAGCTTACCCTTACCCTTACCCTTACCCTTACCCTTACCCTTACCCTTACCCTTACCCTTACCCTTACCCTTACCCTTACCCTTGCTTTTACCCTTAGGCTTACACTTACCTTTACCCTTACCCTTACCCTTACCCTTACCCTTACCCTTGCTTTTACCCTTAAGCTTACCCTTACCCTTACCCTTACCCTTAAGCTTACCCTTAACCTTACCCTTACCCTTACCCTTACCCTTACCCTTACCCTTACCCTTACCCTTACCCTTACCCTTGCTTTTACCCTTAAGCTTACCCTTACACTTACCCTTACCCTTACCCTTACCCTTGCTTTTACCCTTAAACTTACCCTTACCCTTACCCTTACCCTTAAGCTTACCCTTACCCTTACCCTTACCCTTACCCTTACCCTTACCCTTACCCTTACCCTTACCCTTACCCTTACCCTTACCCTTACCCTTACCCTTACCCTTACCCTTGCTTTTACCCTTAAGCTTACCCTTACCCTTACCCTTACCCTTACCCTTAAGCTTACCCTTACCCTTACCCTTACCCTTACCCTTACCCTTAACCTTACCCTTGCTTTTACCCTTAAGCTTACCCTTACCCTTACCCTTACCCTTACCCTTACCCTTAAGCTTACCCTTACCCTTACCCTTACCCTTACCCTTACCCTTGCTTTTACCCTTAAGCTTACCCTTACCCTTACCCTTACCCTTACCCTTAAGCTTACCCTTACCCTTACCCTTACCCTTACCCTTACCCTTACCCTTACCCTTACCCTTACCCTTACCCTTACCCTTACCCTTACCCTTACCCTTACCCTTACCCTTGCTTTTACCCTTAAGCTTACCCTTACCCTTACCCTTACCCTTACCCTTACCCTTACCCTTACCCTTACCCTTACCCTTACCCTTAGGCTTACCCTTACCTTTACCCTTACCCTAACCCTTACCCTTACCCTTACCCTTACCCTTACCCTTGCTTTTACCCTTAAGCTTACCCTTACCCTTACCCTTACCCTTACCCTTACCCTTACCCTTACCCTTACCCTTACCCTTACCCTTACCCTTGCTTTTACCCTTAAGCTTACCCTTACCCTTACCCTTAACCTTACCCTTACCCTTACCCTTACCCTTACCCTTACCCTTACCCTTACCCTTACCCTTGCTTTTACCCTTAAGCTTACCCTTACCCTTACCCTTACCCTTACCCTTACCCTTACCCTTACCCTTACCCTTACCCTTACCCTTACCCTTACCCTTGCTTTTACCCTTAGGCTTACACTTACCTTTACCCTTACCCTTACCCTTACCCTTACCCTTACCCTTGCTTTTACCCTTAAGCTTACCCTTACCCTTACCCTTACCCTTAAGCTTACCCTTAACCTTACCCTTACCCTTACCCTTACCCTTACCCTTACCCTTACCCTTACCCTTACCCTTACCCTTGCTTTTACCCTTAAGCTTACCCTTACACTTACCCTTACCCTTACCCTTACCCTTGCTTTTACCCTTAAACTTACCCTTACCCTTACCCTTACCCTTAAGCTTACCCTTACCCTTACCCTTACCCTTACCCTTACCCTTACCCTTACCCTTACCCTTACCCTTACCCTTACCCTTACCCTTACCCTTACCCTTGCTTTTACCCTTAAGCTTACCCTTACCCTTACCCTTACCCTTACCCTTAAGCTTACCCTTACCCTTACCCTTACCCTTACCCTTACCCTTAACCTTACCCTTGCTTTTACCCTTAAGCTTACCCTTACCCTTACCCTTACCCTTACCCTTACCCTTAAGCTTACCCTTACCCTTACCCTTACCCTTACCCTTACCCTTGCTTTTACCCTTAAGCTTACCCTTACCCTTACCCTTACCCTTACCCTTAAGCTTACCCTTACCCTTACCCTTACCCTTACCCTTACCCTTACCCTTACCCTTACCCTTACCCTTACCCTTACCCTTACCCTTACCCTTACCCTTGCTTTTACCCTTAAGCTTACCCTTACCCTTACCCTTACCCTTACCCTTACCCTTACCCTTACCCTTACCCTTACCCTTACCCTTGCTTTTACCCTTAAGCTTACCCTTACCCTTACCCTTACCCTTACCCTTACCCTTACCCTTACCCTTACCCTTACCCTTACCCTTACCCTTACCCTTACCCTTACCCTTACCCTTGCTTTTACCCTTAAGCTTACCCTTACCCTTACCCTTACCCTTACCCTTAAGCTTACCCTTACCCTTACCCTTACCCTTACCCTTACCCTTACCCTTACCCTTACCCTTGCTTTTACCCTTAAGCTTACCCTTACCCTTACCCTCACCCTTACCCTTACCCTTGCTTTTACCCTTACCCTTATCCTTACCCTTAAGCTTACCCTTACCCTTACCCTTACCCTTACCCTTACTCTTACCCTTACCCTTACCCTTGCTTTTACCCTTAAGCTTACCCTTACCCTTACCCTTACCCTTACCCTTACCCTTACCCTTGCTTTTACCCTTAGGCTTACCCTTACCTTTACCCTTATCCTTACCCTTACCCTTACCCTTACCCTTACCCTTACCCCTTGCTTTTACCCTTAAGCTTACCCTTACCCTTACCCTTACCCTTACCCTTACCCTTACCCTTACCCTTACCCTTACCCTCACCCTTGCTTTTACCTTTAAGCTTACCCTTACCCTTACCCTTACCCTTACCCTTACCCTTACCCTTACCCTTACCCTTACCCTTACCCTTACCCTTACCCTTACCCTTACCCTTACCCTTACCCTTACCCTTACCCTTACCCTTACCCTTACCCTTACCCTTACCCTTACCCTTACCCTTACCCTTGCTTTTACCCTTAAGCTTACCCTTACCCTTACCCTTACCCTTACCCTTACCCTTACCCTTACCCTTACCCTTACCCTTACCCTTACCCTTACCCTTACCCTTACCCTTACCCTTACCCTTACCCTTACCCTTACCCTTACCCTTGCTTTTACCCTTAGGCTTACCCTTACCTTTACCCTTACCCTTACCCTTACCCTTACCCTTACCCTTGCTTTTACCCTTAAGCTTACCCTTACCCTTACACTTACCCTTACCCTTACCCTTACCCTTGCTTTTACCCTTAAGCTTACCCTTACCCTTACCCTTACCCTTACCCTTGCTTTTACCCTTAGGCTTACCCTTACCCTTACCCTTACCCTTACCCTTAAGCTTACCCTTACACTTACCCTTACCCTTACCCTGACCCTTACCCTTACCCTTACCCTTACCCTTACCCTTACCCTTACCCTTACCCTTACCCTTACCCTTACCCTTGCTTTTACCCTTAAGCTTACCCTTACCCTTACCCTTATACTTACCCTTACCCTTACCCTTACCCTTACCCTTACCCTTACCCTTACCCTAACCCTTACCCTTACCCTTGCTTTTACCATTAGGCTTACCCTTACCTTTACCCTTACCCTTACCCTTACCCTTAAGCTTACCCTTACCCTTACCCTTACCCTTACCCTTACCCTTACCCTTACCCTCACCCTTACCCTTACCCTTACCCTTACCCTTGCTTTTACCCTTAAGCTTACCCTTACCCTTACCCTTACACTTACCCTTACCCTTACCCTTACCCTTACCCTTACCCTTACCCTTACCCTTAACCTACCCTTACCCTTACCCTTGCTTTTACCCTTAGGCTTACCCTTACCTTTACCCTTACCCTTACCCTTACCCTTACCCTTACCCTTACCCTTACCCTTACCCTTGCTTTTACCCTTAAGCTTACCCTTACCCTTACCCTTACCCTTACCCTTACCCTTACCCTTACCCTTGCTTTTACCCTTAAGCTTACCCTTACCCTTACCCTTACCCTTACCCTCACCCTTACCCTTACCCTTACCCTTGCTTTTACCCTTAAGCTTACCCTTACCCTTACCCTTACCCTTACCCTTACCCTTACCCTTACCCTTACCCTTACCCTTACCCTTACCCTTACCCTTACCCTTACCCTTACCCTTACCCTTACCCTTACCCTTACCCTTGCTTTTACCCTTAAGCTTACCCTTACCCTTACCCTTACCCTTACCCTTACCCTTACCCTTACCCTTACCCTTACCCTTACCCTTACCCTTACCCTTACCCTTACCCTTACCCTTACCCTTACCCTTGCTTTTACCCTTAGGCTTAACCTTACCTTTACCCTTACCCTTACCCTTACCCTTACCCTTACCCTTGCTTTAACCCTTAAGCTTACCCTTACCCTCACCCTTACCCTTACCCTTACCCTTGCTTTTACTCTTAAGCTTACCCTTACCCTTACCCTTACCCTTACCCTTGTTTTACCCTTAGGCTTACCCTTACCCTTACCCTTACCCTTACCCTTGCTTTTACCCTTAAGCTTACCCTTACCCTTACCCTTACCCTTACCCTTACCCTTACCCTTACCCTTACCCTTACCTTTACCCTTACCCTTGCTTTTACCCTTAGGCTTACCCTAACCTTTACCCTTACCCTTACCCTTACCCTTACCCTTACCCTTACCCTTACCCTTACCCTTACCCTTGCTTTTACCCTTAAGCTTACCCTTACCCTTACCCTTACCCTTACCCTTACCCTTACCCTTACCCTTACCCTTGCTTTTACCCTTAAGCTTACCCTTACCCTTACCCTTACCCTCACCCTTACCCTTACCCTTACCCTTGCTTATACCCTTAAGCTTACCCTTACCCTTACCCTTACCCTTACCCTTACCCTTACCCTTACCCTTACCCTTACCCTTACCCTTACACTTACCCTTGCTTTTACCCTTAGGCTTACCCTTACCTTTACCCTTACCCTTACCCTTACCCTTACCCTTGCTTTTACCCTCAAGCTTACCCTTACCCTTACCCTTACCCTTACCCTAACCCTTACCCTTGCTTTTACCCTTAAGCTTACCCTTACCCTTACCCTTACCCTTACCCTTACCCTTACCCTTACCCTTACCCTTGCTTTTACCCTTAAGCTTACCCTTACCCTTACCCTCACCCTTACCCTTACCCTTACCCTTACCCTTACCCTTACCCTTACCCTTACCCTTACCCTTGCTTTTACCCTAAGGCTTACCCTTACCTTTACCCTTACCCTTACCCTTACCCTTGCTTTTACCCTTAAGCTTACACTTACCCTTACCCTTACCCTTACCCTTACCCTTGCTATTACCCTTAAGCTTACCCTTACCCTTACCCTCACCCTTACCCTTACCCTTACCCTTACCCTTACCCTTACCCTTACCCTTGCTTTTACCCTTACCCTTACCCTTGCTTTTACCCTTAGGCTTACCCTTACCCTTACCCTTACCCTTACCCTTACCCTTACCCTTACCCTTGCTTTTACCCTTAAGCTTACCCTTACCCTTACCCTTACCCTTACCCTTACCCTTACCCTTACCCTTGCTTTTACCCTTAAGCTTACCCTTACCCTTACCCTTACCCTTACCCTTACCCTTACCCTTACCCTTACCCTCACCCTTACCCTTACCCTTACCCTTGCTTTTACCCTTAAGCTTACCCTTACCCTTACCCTCACCCTTACCCTTACCCTTACCCTTACCCTTACCCTTACCCTTACCCTTACCCTTACCCTTACCCTTGCTTTTACCCTTAAGCTTACCCTTACCCTTACCCTTACCCTTACCCTTACCCTTACCCTTACCCTTACCCTTACCCTTACCCTTACCCTTACCCATACCCTTGCTTTTACCCTTAGGCTTACCCTTACCTTTACCCTTACCCTTACCCTTACCCTTACCCTTACCCTTACCCTTACCCTTACCCTTACCCTTACCCTTACCCTTGCTTTTACCCTTAAGCTTACCCTTACCCTTACCCTTACCCTTACCCTTACCCTTACCCTTGCTTTTACCCTTAAGCTTACCCTTACCCTTACCCTTACCCTTACCCTTACCCTTGCTTTTACCCTTAGGCTTACCCTTACCCTTACCCTTACCCTTACCCTTACCCTTACCCTTACCCTTACCCTTACCCTTACCCTTACCCTTACCCTTACCCTTACCCTCACCCTTGCTTTTACCCTTAAGCTTACCCTTACCCTTACCCTTACCCTTACCCTTACCCTTACCCTTACCCTTACCCTTACCCTTACCCTTACCCTTACCCTTGCTTTTACCCTTAGGCTTACCCTTACCTTTACCCTTACCCTTACCCTTACCCTTACCCTTACCCTTACCCTTACCCTTACCCTTACCCTTGCTTTTACCCTTAAGCTTACCCTTACCCTTACCCTTACCCTTACCCTTGCTTTTACCCTTAAGCTTACCCTTACCCTTACCCTTACCCTTACCCTTACCCTTACCCTTACCCTTACCCTTGCTTTTACCCTTAAGCTTACCTTACCCTTACCCTTACCCTTACCCTTACCCTTACCCTTACCCTTGCTTTCACCCTTAAGCTTACCCTTACCCTTACCCTTACCCTTACCCTTACCCTTACCCTTACCCTTACCCTTACCCTTATCCTTACCCTTACCCTTACCCTTACCCTTACCCTTACCCTTACCCTTACCCTTACCCTTACCCTTACCCTTACCCTTACCCTTGCTTTTACCCTTAGGCTTACCCTTACCTTTACCCTTACCCTCACCCTTACCCTTACCCTTACCCTTACCCTTGCTTTTACCCTTAAGCTTACCCTTACCCTTACCCTTACCCTTACCCTTACCCTTACCCTTGCTTTTACCCTTAAGCTTACCCTTACCCTTACCCTTACCCTTACCCTTACCCTTACCCTTGCTTTTACCCTTAGGTTTACCCTTACCCTTACCCTTACCCTTACCCTTGCTTTTACCCTTAAGCTTACCCTTACACTTACCCTTACCCTTACCCTTACCCTTACCCTTACCCTTACCCTTACCCTTACCCTTACCCTTACCCTTACCCTTACCCTTACCCTTGCTTTTACCCTTAGGCTTACCCTTACCTTTACCCTTACCCTTACCCTTACCCTTACCCTTACCCTTACCCTTACCCTTACCCTTACCCTTGCTTTTACCCTTAGGCTTACCCTTACCTTCACCCTTACCCTTACCCTTACCCTTACCCTTACCCTTACCCTTACCCTTACCCTTACCCTTGCTTTTACCCTTAAGCTTACCCTTACCCTTACCCTTACCCTTACCCTTACCCTTGCTTTTACCCTTAGGCTTACCCTTACCCTTACCCTTACCCTTACCCTTGCTTTTACCCTTAAGCTTACCCTTACACTTACCCTTACCCTTACCCTTACCCTTACCCTTACCCTTACCCTTTCCCTTACCCTTACCCTTACCCTTACCCTTGCTTTTACCCTTAGGCTTACCCTTACCTTTACCCTTACCCTTACCCTTACCCTTACCCTTACCCTTACCCTTACCCTTACCCTTACCCTTGCTTTTACCCTTAGGCTTACCCTTACCTTTACCCTTACCCTTACCCTTACCCTTACCCTTACCCTTACCCTTACCCTTACCCTTACCCTTACCCTTACCCTTACCCTTACCCTTACCCTTACCCTTACCCTTGCTTTTAACCTTAGGCTTACCCTTACCTTTACCCTTACCCTTACCCTTACCCTTACCCTTACCCTTACCCTTACCCTTACCCTTACCCTTACCCTTACCCTTACCCTTACCCTTGCTTTTACCCTTAAGCTTACCCTTACCCTTACCCTTACCCTTACCCTTACCCTTACCCTAACCCTTACCCTTGCTTTTACCCTTTAGCTTACCCTTACCCTTAACCTTACCCTTACCCTTACCCTTACCCTTACCCTTACCCTTACCCTTACCCTTACCCTTACCCTTACCCTTGCTTTTACCCTTAAGCTTACCCTTACCCTTACCCTTACCCTTACCCTTACCCTTACCCTTACCCTTACCCTTACCCTTACCCTTACCCTTACCCTTACCCTTACCCTTACCCTTGCTTTTACCCTTAAGCTTACCCTTACCCTTACCCTTACCCTTACCCTTACCCTTGCTTTTACCCCTAGGCTTACCCTTACCTTTACCCTTACCCTTACCCTTACCCTTACCCTTACCCTTACCCTTACCCTTACCCTTACCCTTGCTTTTACCCTTAAGCTTACCCTTACCCTTACCCTTACCCTTACCCTTACCCTTACCCTTACCCTTACCCTTACCCTTACCCTTACCTTTACCCTTACCCTTACCCTTACCCTTACCCTTACCCTTACCCTTACCCTTACCCTTACCCTTACCCTTACCCTTATCCTTACCCTTACCCTTGCTTTTACCCTTAAGCTTACCCTTACCCTCACCCTTACCCTTACCCTTACCCTTACCCTTACCCTTACCCTTGCTTTTACCCTTAAGCTTACCCTTACCCTTACCCTTACCCTTACCCTTACCCTTACCCTTACCCTTGCTTTTACCCTTAGGCTTACCCCTACCTTTACCCTTACCCTTACCCTTACCCTTACCCTTACCCTCACCCTTGCTTTTACCCTTAAGCTTACCCTTACCCTTACCCTTACCCTTACCCTTACCCTTACCCTTGCTTTTACCCTTAAGCTTACCCTTACCCTTACCCTTACCGTTACCCTTACCCTTACCCTTACCCTTGCTTTTACCCTTAGGCTTACCCTTACCCTTACCCTTACCCTTACCCTTGCTTTTACCCTTAAGCTTACCCTTACCCTTACCCTTACTCTTACCCTTACCCTTACCCTTACCCTTACCCTTACCCTTACCCTTACCCTTACCCTTACCCTTACCCTTGCTTTTACCCTTAGGCTTACCCTTACCTTTACCCTTACTTTAACCCTTACCCTTACCCTTACCCTTACCCTTACCCTTGCTTTTATCCTTAAGCTTACCCTTACCCTTACCCTTACCCTTACCCTTACCCTTACCCTTACCCTTACCCTTACCCTTGCTTTTACCCTTAAGCTTACCCTTACCCTTACCCTTACCCTTACCCTTACCCTTACCCTTACCCTTACCCTTACCCTTACCCTTACCCTTACCCTTGCTTTTAACCTTAAGCTTACCCTTACCCTTACCCTTACCCTTACCCTTACCCTTACCCTTACCCTTACCCTTACCCTTACCCTTACCCTTATCCTTGCTTTTACCCTTAGGCTTACCCTTACCTTTACCCTTACCCTTACCCTTACCCTTACCCTTACCCTTGCTTTTACCCTTAAGCTTACCCTCACCCTTACCCTTACCCTTACCCTTAAGCTTACCCTTACCCTTACCCTTACCCTTACCCTTACCCTTACCCTTACACTTACCCTTACCCTTACCCTTACCCTTACCCTTGCTTTTACCCTTAAGCTTACCCTTACCCTTACCCTTACCCTTGCTTTTACCCTTAAGCTTACCCTTACCCTTACCCTTACCCTTACCCTTAAGCTTTCCCTTACCCTTACCCTTACCCTTACCCTTACCCTTACCCTTACCCTTACCCTTACCCTTACCCTTACTCTTACCCTTGCTTTTACCCTTAAGCTTACCCTTACCCTTACCCTTACCCTTAAGCTTACCCTTACCCTTACCCTTACCCTTACCCTCACCCTTACCCTTACCCTTGCTTTTACCCTTAAGCTTACCCTTACCCTTACCCTTACCCTTACCCTTAAGCTTACCCTTACCCTTACCCTTAACCTTACCCTTACCCTTACCCTTACCCTTGCTTTTACCCTTAAGCTTACCCTTACCCTTACCCTTACCCTTACCCTTAAGCTTACCCTTACCCTTACCCTTACCCTTACCCTTACCCTTACCCTTACCCTTACCCTTGCTTTTACCCTTTAGCTTACCCTTACCCTTACCCTTACCCTTACCCTTACCCTTACCCTTGCTTTTACCCTTAAGCTTACCCTTACCCTTACCCTTACCCTTACCCTTAAGCTTACCCTTACCCTTACCCTTACCCTTACCCTTACCCTTACCCTTACTCTTGCTTTTACCCTTAAGCTTACCCTTACCCTTACCCTTACCCTTACCCTTACCCTTGCTTTTACCCTTAGGCTTACCCTTACCCTTTCCTTACCCTTACCCTTGCTTTTACCCTTAAGCTTACCCTTACCCTTACCCTTACCCTTACCCTTACCCTTACCCTTACCCTTACCCTTACCCTTACCCTTACCCTTACCCTTACCCTTACCCTTACCCTAACCCTTACCCTTACCCTTACCCTTACCCTTACCCTTACCCTTACCCTTGCTTTTACCCTTAGGCTTACCCTTACCTTTACCCTTACCCTTACCCTTACCCTTACCCTTACCCTTGCCCTTACCCTTAAGCTTACCCTTACCCTTACCCTTACCCTTACCCTTACCCTTACCCTTGCTTTTACCCTTAAGCTTACCCTTACCCTTACCCTTACCCTTACCCTTACCCTTACCCTTACCCTTACCCTTACCCTCACCCTTGCTTTTACCCTTAAGCATACCCTTATCCTTACCCTTACCCTTACCCTTGCTTTTACCCTTAAGCTTACACTTACCCTTACCCTTACCCTTACCCTTACCCTTGCTTTTACCCTTAGGCTTACCCTTACCCTTACCCTTACCCTTACCCTTGCTTTTACCCTTAAGCTTACCCTTACCCTTACCCTTACCCTTACTCTTACCCTTACCCTTACCCTTACCCTTACCCTTGCTTTTACCCTTAGGCTTACCCTTACCTTTACCCTTACCCTTACCCTTACCCTTACCCTTACCCTTACCCTTACCCTTGCTTTTACCCTTAAGCTTACCCTTACCCTCACCCTTACCCTTACCCTTACCCTTACCCTTACCCTTACCCTTACCCTTGCTTTTACCCTTAAGCTTACCCTTACCCTTACCCTTACCCTTACCCTTACCCTTACCCTTACCCTTACCCTTACCCTTACCCTTGCTTTTACCCTTAGGCTTACCCTTACCTTTACCCTTACCCTTACCCTTACCCTTACCCTTACCCTTACCCTTACCCTTACCCTTGCTTTTACCCTTAAGCTTACCCTTACCCTTACCCTTACCCTTACCCTTACCCTTACCCTTACCCTTACCCTTACCCTTACCCTTGCTTTTACCCTTAAGCTTACCCTTACCCTTACCCTTACCCTTACCCTTACCCTTGCTTTTACCCTTAGGCTTACCCTTACCCTTACCCTTACCCTTACCCTTGCTTTTACCCTTAAGCTTACCCTTACCCTTACCCTTACTCTTACCCTTACCGTTACCCTTACCCTTACCCTTACCCTTACCCTTACCCTTACCCTTACCCTTACCCTTACCCTTGCTTTTACCCTTAGGCTTACCCTTACCTTTACCCTTACCCTAACCCTTACCCTTACCCTTACCCTTACCCTTACCCTTGCTTTTACCCTTAAGCTTACCCTTACCCTTACCCTTACCCTTACCCTTACCCTTACCCTTACCCTTACCCTTACCCTTGCTTTTACCCTTAAGCTTACCCTTACCCTTACCCTTACCCTTACCCTTACCCTTACCCTTACCCTTACCCTTACCCTTACCCTTGCTTTTACCCTTAAGCTTACCCCTACCCTTACCCTTACCCTTACCCTTACCCTTACCCTTACCCTTACCCTTACCCTTATCCTTGCTTTTACCCTTAGGCTTACCCTTACCTTTACCCTTACCCTTACCCTTACCCTTACCCTTACCCTTGCTTTTACCCTTAAGCTTACCCTTACCCTTACCCTTACCCTTACCCTTAAGCTTACCCTTACCCTTACCTTTACCCTTACCCTTACCCTTACCCTTACCCTTACCCTTACCCTTACCCTTACCCTTACCCTTGCTTTTACCCTTGAGCTTACCCTTACCCTTACCCTTACCCTTGCTTTTACCCTTAAGCTTACCCTTACCCTTACCCTTACCCTTACCCTTAAGCTTTCCCTTACCCTTACCCTTACCCTTACCCTTACCCTTACCCTTACCCTTACCCTTACCCTTACCCTTACCCTTACCCTTACCCTTACCCTTGCTTTTATCCTTAAGCTTACCCTTACCCTTACCCTTACCCTCACCCTTAAGCTTACCCTTACCCTTACCCTTACCCTTACCCTCACCCTTACCCTTACCCTTGCTTTTACCCTTAAGCTTACCCTTACCCTTACCCTTACCCTTACCCTTAAGCTTACCCTTACCCTTACCCTTACCCTTACCCTTACCCTTACCCTTACCCTTACCCTTACCCTTGCTTTTACCCTTAAGCTTACCCTTACCCTTACCCTTACCCTTACCCTTACCCTTACCCTTAAGCTTACCCTTACCCTTACCCTTACCCTTACCCTTACCCTTACCCTTACCCTTACCCTTGCTTTTACCCTTTAGCTTACCCTTACCCTTACCCTTACCCTTACCCTTGCTTTTACCCTTAAGCTTACCCTTACCCTTACCCTTACCCTTACCCTTAAGCTTACCCTTACCCTTACCCCTACCCTTACCCTTACCCTTACCCTTACCCTTACCCTTACCCTTACCCTTACCCTTACCCTTACCCTTACCCTTACCCTTACCCTTACCCTTACCCTTACCCTTGCTTTTACCCTTAAGCTTACCCTTACCCTTACCCTTAACCTTACCCTTACCCTTACCCTTACCCTTACCCTTACCCTTACCCTTACCCTTACCCTTGCTTTTACCCTTAGGCTTACCCTTACCTTTACCCTTACCCTTACCCTTACCCTTACCCTTACCCTTACCCTTACCCTTACCTTTACCCTTACCCTTGCTTTTACCCTTAAGCTTACCCTTACCCTTACCCTTACCCTTACCCTTACCCTTACTCTTGCTTTTACCCTTAAGCTTACCCTTACCCTTACCCTTACCCTTACCCTTACCCTTGCTTTTACCCTTAGGCTTACCCTTACCCTTTCCCTTACCCTTACCCTTGCTTTTACCCTTAAGCTTACCCTTACCCTTACCCTTACCCTTACCCTTACCCTTACCCTTACCCTTACCCTTACCCTAACCCTTACCCTTACCCTTACCCTTACCCTTACCCTTGCTTTTACCCTTAGGCTTACCCTTACCTTTACCCTTAACCTTACCCTTACCCTTGCCCTTGCTTTTACCCTTAAGCTAACCCTTACCCTTACCCTTGCTTTTACCCTTAGGCTTACCCTTACCCTTTCCCTTACCCTTACCCTTGCTTTTACCCTTAAGCTTACCCTTACCCTTACCCTTACCCTTACCCTTACCCTTACCCTTACCCTTACCCTTACCCTAACCCTTACCCTTACCCTTACCCTTACCCTTACCCTTGCTTTTACCCTTAAGCTAACCCTTACCCTTACCCTTAACCTTACCCTTACCCTTGCCCTTGCTTTTACCCTTAAGCTAACCCTTACCCTTACCCTTACCCTTACCCTTACCCTTAACCTTACCCTTACCCTTGCTTTTACCCTTAAGCTCACCCATACCCTTACCCTTACCCTTACCCTTACACTTACCCTTACCCTGACCCTTACCCTTGCTTTTACCCTTAAGCTTACCCTTACCCTTACCCTCACCCTTACCCTTAAGCTTACCCTTACCCTTACCCTTACCCTTACCCTTACCCTTACCCTTACCCTTGCTTTTACCCTTAAGCTTACCCTTACCCTTACCCTTACCCTTACCCTTACCCTTACCCTTGCTTTTACCCTTAAGCTTACCCTTACCCTTACCCTTACCCTTACCCTTAAGCTTACCCTTACCCTTACCCTTACCCTTACCCTTACCCTTACCCTTACCCTTACCCTTGCTTTTACCCTTAAGCTTACCCTTACCCTTACCCTTACCCTTACCCTTACCCTAACCCTTACCCTTAACCTTACCCTTACCCTTACTTTTACCCTTACCCTTACCCTTGCTTTTACTCTTAGGCTTACCCTTACCTTTACCCTTACCCTTACCCTTACCCTTACCCTTACCCTTACCCTTACCCTTACCCTTGCTTTTACCCTTAAGCTTACCCTTACCCTTTCCCTTACCCTTACCCTTACCCTTACCCTTACCCTTACCCTTACCCTTACCCTTACCCTTGCTTTTACCCTTTAGCTTACCCTTACCCTTACCCTTACTCTTACCCTTACCCTTACCCTTACCCTTACCCTTACCCTTGCTTTTACCCTTAAGCTTACCCTTACCCTTACCTTTACCCTTACCCTTACCCTTACCCTTACCCTTACCCTTACCCTTACCCTTACCCTTACCCTTACCCTTACCCTTACCCTTACCCTTGCTTTTACCCTTAGGCTTACCCTTACCTTTAGCCTTACCCTTACCCTTACCCTTACCCTTACCCTTACCCTTACCCTTGCTTTTACCCTTAAGCTTACCCTTACCCTTACCCTTACCCTTACCCTTACCCTTACCCTTACCCTTACCCTTGCTTTTACCCTTAAGCTTACCCTTACCCTTACCCTTACCCTTACACTTACCCTTGCTTTTACCCTTAGGCTTACCCTTACCCTTACCCTTACCCTTACCCTTAAGCTAACCTTACCCTTACCCTTACCCTTACCCTTACCCATACCCTTACCCTTACCCTTGCTTTTACCCTTAAGCTTAC
The DNA here is from genome assembly GCA_958510865.1 of Myrrha octodecimguttata. NCBI lineage: Eukaryota > Metazoa > Arthropoda > Insecta > Coleoptera > Coccinellidae > Myrrha > Myrrha octodecimguttata. Next base: position 70,180 of record CAUEHS010000434.1, read on the forward strand.
CCTTACCCTTACCCTCACCCTCACCCTTACTCTTACCCTTACCCTTACCCTTACCCTTACCCTTACCCTTACCCTTGCTTCGACCCTTAGGCTTACCCTTACCTTTACCCTTACCCTTACCCTTACCCTTACCCTTACCCTTACCCTTACCCTTGCTTTTACCCTTAAGCTTACCCTTACCCTTACCCTTACCCTTACCCTTACCCTTACCCTTACCCTTACCCTTACCCTTGCTTTTACCCTTAAGCTTACCCTTACCCTTACCCTTACCCTTACCCTTACCCTTGCTTTTACCCTTAGGCTTACCCTTACCCTTACCCTTACCCTTACCCTTGCTTTTACCCTTAAGCTTACCCTTACCCTTACCCTTACCCTCACCCTTACCCTTACCCTTACCCTTACCCTTACCCTTACCCTTAACCTTACCCTTACCCTTACCCTTACCCTTACCCTTACCCTTACCCTTGCTTTTACCCTTAGGCTTAACCTTACCTTTACCCTTACCCTTACCTTTACCCTTACCCTTACCCTTACCCTTACCCTTACCCTTACCCTTACCCTTACCCTTACCCTTACCCTTACCCTTACCCTTACCCTTGCTTTTACCCTTAAGCTTACCCTTACCCTTACCCTTACCCTTACCCTTACCCTTACCCTTACCCTTGCTTTTACCCTTAAGCTTACCTTTACCCTTACCCTTACCCTTACCCTCACCCTTACCCTTACCCTTACCCTTGCTTATACCCTTAAGCTTACCCTTACCCTTACCCTTACCCTTACCCTTACCCTTACCCTTACCCTTACCCTTACCCTTACCCTTACCCCTACCCTTACCCTTACCCTTACCCTTACCCTTACCCTTACCCTTACCCTTACCCTTGCTTTTACCCTTAGGCTTACCCTTACCTTTACCCTTACCCTTACCCTTACCCTTACCCTTACCCTTACCCTTGCTTTTACCCTTAAGCTTACCCTTACCCTTACCCTAACCCTTACCCTTGCTTTTACCCTTAAGCTTACCCTTACCCTTACCCTTACCCTTACCCTTACCCTTACCCTTACCCTTACCCTTACCCTTGCTTTTACCCTTAAGCTTACCCTTACCCTTACCCTTACCCTTACCCTTACCCTTACCCTTGCTTTTACTCTTAGGCTTACCCTTACCTTTACCCTTACCCTTACCCTTACCCTTACCCTCACCCTTACCCTTACCCTTGCTTTTACCCTTAAGCTTACCCTTACCCTTACCCTTACCCTTACCCTTACCCTTGCTTTTACCCTTAAGCTTACCCTTACCCTTACCCTTAACCTTACCCTTACCCTTGCTTTTACCCTTAGGCTTACCCTTACCCTTACCCTCACCCTTACCCTTGCTTTTACCCTTAAGCTTACCCTTACCCTTACCCTTACTCTTACCCTTACCCTTACCCTTACCCTTACCCTTACCCTTACCCTTACCCTTACCCTTACCCTTACCCTTACCCTTACCCTTACCCTTACCCTTACCCTTGCTTTTACCCTTAGGCTTACCCCTACCTTTACCCTTACCCTAACCCTTACCCTTAGCCTTACCCTTACCCTTACCCTTGCTTTTACCCTTAAGCTTACCCTTACCCTTACCCTTACCCTTACCCTTACCCTTACCCTTACCCTTACCCTTACCCTTACCCTTGCTTTTACCCTTAAGCTTACCCTTACCCTTACCCTCAACCTCACTCTTACCCTTACCCTGACCCTTACCCTTACCCTTACCCTTACCCTTGCTTTTACCCTTAAGCTTACCCTTACCCTTACCCTTACCCTTACCCTTACCCTTACCCTTACCCTTACCCTTACCCTTACCCTTACCCTTACCCTTACCCTTACCCTTACCCTTACCCTTACCCTTGCTTTTACCCTTAGGCTTACCCTTACCTTTACCCTTACCCTTACCCTTACCCTTACCCTTGCTTTTACCCTTAAGCTTACCCTTACCCTTACCCTTACCCTTACCCTCACCCTTACCCTTACCCTTACCCTTGCTTATACCCTTAAGCTTACCCTTACCCTTACCCTTACCCTTACCCTTACCCTTACCCTTACCCTTACCCTTACCCTTACCCTTACCCTTACCCTTACCCTTACCCTTGCTTTTACCCTTAGGCTTACCCTTACCTTTACCCTTACCCTTACCCTTACCCTTACCCTTACCCTTACCCTTGCTTTTACCCTTAAGCTTACCCTTACCCTTACCCTTACCCTTACCCTTACCCTAACCCTTACCCTTGCTTTTACCCTTAAGCTTACCCTTACCCTTACCCTTACCCTTACCCTTACCCTTACCCTTACCCTTACCCTTGCTTTTACCCTTAAGCTTACCCTTACCCTTACCCTTACCCTTACCCTTACCCTTACCCTTACCCTTATCCTTACCCTTGCTTTTACCCTTAAGCTTACCCTTACCCTTACCCTTACCCTTACCCTTGCTTTTACTCTTAGGCTTACCCTTACCTTTACCCTTACCCTTACCCTTACCCTTACCCTCACCCTTACCCTTACCCTTGCTTTTACCCTTAAGCTTACCCTTACCCTTACCCTTACCCTTACCCTTACCCTTGCTTTTACCCTTAAGCTTACCCTTACCCTTACCCTTAACCTTACCCTTACCCTTGCTTTTACCCTTAGGCTTACCCTTACCCTTACCCTCACCCTTACCCTTGCTTTTACCCTTAAGCTTACCCTTACCCTTACCCTTACTCTTACCCTTACCCTTACCCTTACCCTTACCCTTACCCTTACCCTTACCCTTACCCTTACCCTTACCCTTACCCTTGCTTTTACCCTTAGGCTTACCCTTACCTTTACCCTTACCCTAACCCTTACCCTTAGCCTTACCCTTACCCTTACCCTTGCTTTTACCCTTAAGCTTACCCTTACCCTTACCATTACCCTTACCCTTACCCTTACCCTTACCCTTTTCCTTACCCTTACCCTTGCTTTTACCCTTAAGCTTACCCTTACCCTTACCCTTAACCTCACTCTTACCCTTACCCTGACCCTTACCCTTACCCTTACCCTTACCCTTGCTTTTACCCTTAAGCTTACCCTTACCCTTACCCTTACCCTTACCCTTACCCTTACCCTTACCCTTACCCTTACCCTTACCCTTACCCTTACCCTTACCCTTACCCTAACCCTTACCCTTGCTTTTACCCTTAGGCTTACCCTTACCTTTACCCTTACCCTTACCCTTACCCTTACCCTTGCTTTTACCCTTAAGCTTACCCTTACCCTTACCCTTACCCTTAAGCTTACCCTTACCCTTACCCTTACCCTTACCCTTACCCTTACCCTTACCCTTACCCTTACCCTTACCCTTACCCTTGATTTAACCCTTAAGCTTACCCTTACCCTTACCCTTACCTTTACCCTTACCCTTGCTTTTACCCTTAAGCTTACCCTTACCCTTACCCTTACCCTTAAGCTTACCCTTACCCTTACCCTTACCCTTACTCTTACCCTTACCCTTACCCTTACCCTTACCCTTACCCTTACCCTTACCCTTACCCTTGCTTTTACACTTAAGCTTACCCTTACCCTTACCCTTACCCTTACCCTTAAGCTTACCCTTACCCTTACCCTTACCCTTACCCTTACCCTTAACCTTACCCTTGCTTTTACCCTTAAGCTTACCCTTACCCTTACCCTTACCCTTACCCTTAAGCTTACCCTTACCCTTACCCTTACCCTTACCCTTACCCTTGCTTTTACCCTTAAGCTTACCCTTACCCTTACCCTTACCCTTACCCTTAAGCTTACCCTTACCCTTACCCTTACCCTTACCCTTACCCTTACCCTTACCCTTACCCTTACCCTTACCCTTGCTTTTACCCTTAAGCTTACCCTTACCCTTACCCTTACCCTTACCCTTACCCTTACCCTTACCCTTACCCTTGCTTTTACCCTTAGGCTTACCCTTACCTTTACCCTTACCCTTACCTTTACCCTTACCCTTACCCTTACCCTTACCCTTGCTTTTACCCTTGAGCTTACCCTTACCCTTACCCTTACCCTTACCCTTACCCTTACCCTTACCCTTGCTTTTACCCTTAAGCTTACCCTTACCCTTACCCTTACCCTTACCCTTACCCTTGCTTTTACCCTTAGGCTTACCCTTACCCTTACCCTTACCCTTACCCTTGCTTTTACCCTTAAGCTTACCCTTACCCTTACCCTTACCCTTACCCTTACCCTTACCCTTACCCTTACCCTTACCCTTACCCTTACCCTTACCCTTACCCTTACCCTTACCCTTACCCTTACCCTTACCCTTACCCTTACCCTTACCCTTACCCTTGCTTTTACCCTTAGGCTTACCCTTACCTTTACCCTTACCCTTTCCCTTACCCTTACCCTTACCCTTACCCTTGCTTTTACCCTTAAGCTTACCCTTACCCTTACCCTTACCCTTACCCTTACCCTTACCCTTACCCTTACCCTTACCCTTGCTTTTACCCTTAAGCTTACCCTTACCCTTACCCTTACCCTTGCTTTTACTCTTAGGCTTACCCTTACCTTTACCCTTACCCTTACCCTTACCCTTACCCTCACCCTTACCCTTACCCTTGCTTTTACCCTTAAGCTTACCCTTACCCTTACCCTTACCCTTACCCTTACCCTTGCTTTTACCCTTAAGCTTACCCTTACCCTTACCCTTAACCTCACCCTTACCCTTGCTTTTACCCTTAGGCTTACCCTTACCCTTACCCTTACCCTTACCCTTGCTTTTACCCTTAAGCTTACCCTTACCCTTACCCTTACTCTTACCCTTACCCTTACCCTTACCCTTACCCTTACCCTTACCCTTACCCTTACCCTTACCCTTACCCTTGCTTTTACCCTTAGGCTTACCCTTACCTTTACCCTTACCCTAACCCTTACCCTTACCCTTACCCTTACCCTTACCCTTGCTTTTACCCTTAAGCTTACCCTTACCCTTACCCTTACCCTTACCCTTACCCTAACCCTTACCCTTACCCTTACCCTTGCTTTTACCCTTAAGCTTACCCTTACCCTTACCCTTAACCTTACCCTTACCCTTACCCTTACCCTTACCCTTACCCTTACCCTTACCCTTGCTTTTACCCTTAAGCTTACCCTTACCCTTACCCTTACCCTTACCCTTACCCTTACCCTTACCCTTACCCTTACCCTTACCCTTACCCTTACCCTTACCCTTGCTTTTACCCTTAGGCTTACCCTTACCTTTACCCTTACCCTTACCCTTACCCTTACCCTTACCCTTACCCTTGCTTTTACCCTTAAGCTTACCCTTACCCTTACCCTTACCCATAAGCTTACCCTTAACCTTACCCTTACCCTTACCCTTACCCTTACCCTTACCCTTACCCTTACCCTTACCCTTACCCTTGCTTTTACCCTTAAGCTTACCCTTACCCTTACCCTTACCCTTACCCTTACCCTTGCTTTTACCCTTAAACTTACCCTTACCCTTACCCTTACCCTTAAGCTTACCCTTACCCTTACCCTTACCCTTACCCTTACCCTTACCCTTACCCTTACCCTTACCCTTACCCTTACCCTTACCCTTACCCTTACCCTTACCCTTACCCTTGCTTTTACCCTTAAGCTTACCCTTACCCTTACCCTTACCCTTAAGCTTACCCTTACCCTTACCCTTACCCTTACCCTTACCCTTAACCTTACCCTTGCTTTTACCCTTAAGCTTACCCTTACCCTTACCCTTACCCTTACCCTTAAGCTTACCCTTACCCTTACCCTTACCCTTACCCTTACCCTTGCTTTTACCCTTAAGCTTACCCTTACTCTTACCCTTACCCTTACCCTTAAGCTTACCCTTACCCTTACCCTTACCCTTACCCTTACCCTTACCCTTACCCTTGCTTTTACCCTTAAGCTTACCCTTACCCTTACCCTTACCCTTACCCTTGCTTTTACCCTTAAGCTTACCCTTACCCTTACCCTTACCCTTAAGCTTACCCTTACCCTTACCCTTACCCTTACCCTTACCCTTACCCTTACCCTTACCCTTACCCTTACCCTTACCCTTACCCTTGCTTTTACCCTTAAGCTTACCCTTACCCTTACCCTTACCCTTACCCTTACCCTTACCCTTACCCTTACCCTTACCCTTACCCTTGCTTTTACCCTTAGGCTTACCCTTACCTTTACCCTTACCCTTACCTTTACCCTTACCCTTACCCTTACCCTTACCCTTGCTTTTACCCTTGAGCTTACCCTTACCCTTACCCTTACCCTTACCCTTACCCTTACCCTTGCTTTTACCCTTAAGCTTACCCTTACCTTACCCTTACCCTTACCCTTACCCTTACCCTTACCCTT